>JASAND010012809.1:0-24032 GCA_030248195.1 Trissonchulus latispiculum
GAACATTAAATTTCTAAGATGCATTTTCTTTTGAAATTCTCTCAACAAAGGCCACTAGATCGCATCAAACCACAGTTCAGCAAACACTTTCAAAATGGCATGCCGCAAAAGCGGCGACAATCACAATCAACCCAGAATTACTCAGAAATAGGAATACATGGAAATTAAACTAAGAATCAACAACAGTACCTAGCTAATACCGTCAGTCCATTTGTCAGAAATAGGAGCAAAACAGAATCCAATACAGAAAACCGAATTTCGTACAGAAATCAGGCACAGAAACAGAATTGGATGCAAAAATCAGAAAATCAGAACAGAGAACAGAGTACAGAGTATTGGATCAATTAAATCAAACTTAACAGAATCAATTAGTCAATTAATAATCAAACTCAAGCAATAACAGCTAGTTATCCCAAGATTAGCTTCCCTTCCATCAGCTAAGTAGCATTCCGAAATTCTTTGCCTCCACATATACATGGGATCTCAATTGATAGCCCGATGGTGCAGTGGTTAACATGTCTCACTGGAGTGTAGAACGGACATGGTCGATCCTTGCCCGGGTCAATTCTTTACTTTCCATCCGGAGTGAAAAAGCTGAACTTCCCTTTTCCCCACTCTCTCTTACGTCCAGATTTCAAGAGTACACGGTCTTGTCTTGAACTTTAACTCGGTTCTTTTGGCCCACCAGTAGCTGCAGCAGTATATACGCAATTGTGCAGGCTCACTCACTATGAAAGCTCTCCAGGGAACGCTTCCGTTATCGGAAACTGTTGCAGCAGACAAATGGTCCAATCTCCCGACGTCCAATCTGTTTGGTGGGCTTCGAAAATCGTAGTCATCAGGCACTATCCGGTCACCACCAGTCTCCAAATCAGGAAATTTGGGAAAATCTCCGAGGCCAGGAAAGCTAGAAGATTCAATCCACGAACGGGAATGGCTTCTTCGTCCTCCGGGCGCAGAGCTAGGAGCCGCAGAACCCGGATGCTCAGTACATATTATTTTATGAAATACGATATGCAACTTATTAAAAGCATAATACATTACATGCGCAAAATAGAAGTTTTCTATTTTGGAAATTTTCCAAATTAGTCTTCTCATAAGGTAAGCTGGGGCTATTTTATTAGTTTTTGTTTATAACGTATATTCCGTGAAATATTTATTTTCAAAATTTTTGAACATTAATAAAATTCTCAAAATTGTATGAATCGAGAAAGTGAAAAATTGCCCCTGCATAAGGTTTATTTATACATTTGTGCAAAACTTGAGCTAATTTTATTCAGCCGTCAATGAATGATACCGTTTTAGAAAATTTGAAAAAATGCTAGTCTGACCAAAAATCTTGGAACCGAACTGTGAGCAAAATGGTTCAAAAATAAGTTGTATTGCGTGCGACAAAGCTAAATGCATGGGATCAATTTTCATATCCGGTTTAACAATTAGACAAAACAAGCAAAATCGGCCCATTTTTAAAACGCTATCATTCAAAAATTACAGCAGATATGAAGTAATTCGAGGTTGATGCTTGTTAGGAATAGATAAAATGTCATTTTAATGAATTAATTTGGCTTCGGAACCAACCAGATACTGAAATAATAGCCCATGAAATTTCAAATTTCAAAGCTCAGAACAAGGAATCTACCGGATATTCAATTACTTTAACACCGGTAAAATGAAAGCACCCTTCCAAATATTCATTGTGCCAAACACGAACATTTTTTATCCGCAATTGCGAGCACCAGGCCGGAAAAAACCTATATTTCCGGGGTTTTTGAACCGGATATGGCCATAGATCACTCAGTTTTGGTCCAAATCGGACAAAATTTGCTATACTAATTTCGACCCGAGGAATCCAAAATACAACCAGCGAAACTCTACGACATACCCATCTTGCTGTACAGTTTTTGTGACCTTAGACATCCGGTTATCGGACATGGACCGGATGTGACTGGATTTTCGGAAATGTGTAATGGAATTAGTAAAATCTGATGTGAAAATCAATCAAAATGGCCAAAAAGTAGCCAAAATCAGTTAATCAGTGAAGAGCAAATCTTATGTTATGGATTTACAAAAAAGATCAGTATTATTAACATGGAATATAGTTATTGAGTAATGTAAAAGCGATGATTGTGTTAATTGTTTATTTGTTGCCAAGCCAGAGTTGCCGAGTACTTTAAATTATATCCTGGTCAATTACTACGAATACTAGAGTTGTCACTCTCCACGATGAGAATATTAATCAGTTCTCAATTCACAATTCAACTTAAATGAGGTTTTCGTTTCATTTTGTATAATTGTTAATGATCATTTTGAAGTTGCACGTGCACGAAGTTAAAGACCAGAAATACAAGGTTTATAGGACTAACAGGCCAAAAATCAGCCACGAAATTGCCGGAAACGCAAGGATTTGTACTAAAATGATGATTATTGGAGGTTGGTTCAATTTTAGACATTAAATAGCTAAGTACGTAGTTAGATAAGGTTAGTTAGTAATAATTAGTGTTACTTAGGTGATAATTAATTAATTTTAGTAATTTTAGTCAGTGACATGACTTGGGCTTATATAAAAGAGAATTTGATCCTGATTCCAAAAATCCAAATCCAACTTTTCAACTCCCAAAATTAAGAAAGTTATAAGCGAAAATGTTTTAATAAGATTACTTTTTATTTCGTAATCTTATCACTCCAAAAAGGAGTGTTCTAAGCTTGGTTTTCTTTTGGCCTTGACTAAGGCAAACGTTTTCTTTTTTATTGTCTGGCAGGTTGTCTACCTCCCAGACTACACCTCAGTCAGGTGTTGTTGTCCTCCCTTTCCCTTTCTTCTTCTTAGTGTCCAACAATTGTGCTCACCTGGACTTTTGGCCGAGGACAGGGCCAACAAAGAGGAAAACAGAAATTTAGTACACCTTTTGCCCAAGTCATGATTAGAGGGGGGCCGTTCCCCTTTATTAATAATAAAACTATAATAAAAGTAGCTAGATAGACGTAAGTAGATACGTAGTATATAATTATGTAATTTTTAATTTATGGAAAATTATGCAAATTGCGCAATAATTCGCTAAAATCCCTGAAGTTTACTAAAATTGTCCCTTTGGTTGCGTTTATGTGTTAAAGAAAATTTCGCAAAGTCTCGCCGAGTTTCAGCACCCAAAATTTATCAAAAATGGGTCAGTTGGGGGGCAATAATTTCCAAATCTCATTAATTTCCACCCCTTACGGCCGGCCAACCCGGCACGCCTTCGAATAGCCAATGCTAAAGGTGACGAGCTTCTAGAAAGTTCTAAAACTTTCTAGAAGCTTTGCCTTAAAATCAAAAGAGAAGCTAGTTCCAGGCCTCGCTAATGACCAAGCAAAACTGTCAGCTCGGTCCCCAAACTTTTCTTTTCAGTCAGTGTTCGTTGAGATGCAACCGAGAGCGGTTGCTTTTCCCCCTCGCTGTAGTGCGTCTCCAGTGCCATTGTCATGGCATGGGGAATTAAAACGCACTTTCCCCGGTTAGGACGCTTAGGGACTTTTTCTCTAACCCACACTGGTCAGAGAAAAAGAGATTGAGTTTTAACTTAATTTCAAGGGCCTTTTGGTTTGTTATACCCGGCCAACTCCAGCGATATTTAGGCCTTTTTGGCCAATATTGTCTTTTTTCTCTTCAGGCCATTTGGCCAATTTTTTATCATATTGTGGAGGACTTCGGGCCATATTTTTTACAGTTTCCGAAAGCCTACGGGCCAGTTTTTTATCTGCATTTTTGGGCCATTGAGCCCCTTTTCAGTATTTTGGCTCCAAGGCCAGTTTTAGTTCCATAGCATGCTTGGGCTTTCGAGCCACTTTTATTTTATTATTACTATTATTATTATTATTTATTTATTTAGTTAAAATGAAAGGGGCAGCTCATGTAAACCCCTCCCATTCGATGGAGGTCTTGAGAATTGCTCCCGTTTTTTGTTTCTTCAGTTTTTTATACTCGACACTCTCTTGCTATCGAGGTTTGCAAACCTCCGCCCGTTATTATTTCATTTATTTTATTATTCTCTTTCGTTGCACTTTTCGGTCAAGCCAACCAAGATTTTTACCATTTTAATAAGGCCCGTTTTGGCCAGAAATTCGGGGTTTTGTTCCAAATTTCCCCAAAATATTACAAAATTCCTCAAAGTTTGTAAAAACTCAAAGCGCCAAAAGTCAAGTTTTAGAATGCTAAAAACTTGCATCAAAATTTCATGAAATTGCTGGTTTATAGGTATATAAAATAGTAGCTAAGAAACTAAGTGCTCGTTTTTATTAAAACTAGGGTTTGCCAAGCTCGTATCTGTAATTAGGTAGTAGTTAAGAATGATTATGTAATGGCTATTAGGAATGTGTATGTTTGTATGTATAAAAAAGAGTAATTCAGCAAAGAATAGTCACGTAATGTCAGCTAAGAAATTGTATTTTTGTGTGTGTGTATGTGAGAGTGATAGTTTCAGTGATTACAATTTTTGTGGTAACTCATGCAAACTCCTTCTGTTTGACGAGGGTTGTGAGCTCTGCCAAAATGAACAAGATTCAGATAGTAAGCTGGAATGGAGTGTACTTGTGCTTCGTGTGAACGAATATATCCAAGGTTGATATGGGTGTGTTCTAGTCTGACTGTTCTATACGTGTAGTGTAAATGGTTATCATTTAGTAGTCCAAACGTTTGTATTAATATTGTACGAATATTAATTAGCTAGGAAATAGGATTATGTAGTTAGGTATTAGTTTGCCCAATATGCGTGTAAATATCACTGTTTATATGGTGAAATTAACGATAACAGTTGGGAATGTGACGGTCTGAATGTGAGGCCATTATTGCCATTTCTACATAGTTCGTTCAGTCAAATTTGGTTCCTGCTTAGCCTGCAATAATGACTTCAACTGTAATTAGGCACTGTTGCACATTCGTGCCTGTACTAAAAGACAGAATTAATACAAGTTTCACATGCAACAACCATCCGCAAATGGCAATAATGAACATCACAAAATCAGCAATTTCCCATAATATTATGTAATAATTAGTAATGTACATGAAATAATAAAGATAGCAATTAGTTACGTAAGAAATATGGATAGATTAGGAGGAACCATCTTCTAATAAATACGAAATTGCCAAATTAAAAAATTTAGTCACTTTCTACTTGTTTAACAGTTTTCGAAATGGGAAGTTATTACCTTCCCCGCTTAGGACCCAGGAAATAGGAGGTCCTAAACCTAATTATGGTGTTCTTATTAAATTTACTTCTTGGTCACCTTTTAATTAACTAATACTTGCCATAAACAGGAAGTTGTTACTTTCCTTGTTAGGACCCCGAATGTAAAAGGTCCTGGATTCGATTATGTTCAACTAAATTAACTTTTGTCGTTCTAATTGAGATAATGGGTGCCTATCTGCTATTGAAAGGCCCAAAGCTGTATTAATTTCACGTTGCAGATTTGAACCGTGCAGAAGCAGACTGTACAAAGCAAACTCATGTTAGAATTGTAAATTCTTGCTGTAATCGCAATTTCTTGCATGAGAGTGCAAGAAATTGCCCAAGAAACAGTATTTCGCTCAAAATTAACCTCAAGTGTTGCGATTCTGTGTAAAGTCCCCAAATATGTAATAATCTTGCTAAAACTTCAACTTTTCGCAACAAAATCAAATTTGCGAGCTTAATTCAAGTTCACAAAGCCAAAATGTGAGTAATGGTTGCTGGGTTCGAATCCCGCACATATAACTTGTACCAAGAGTGCATAATTGCACTATATATAAGAAGAAGAGTAAGCCACTAGAGGGCTCCTCTTCTTGGCATTGCGTAACGGTGCTCCGACCACAATACGCGAATGTTCCCCCGTTTGGTGGGGGGGTCGCTCTCGACGACAAAGCATACCCCCCCTCCGTTTGGTGGGGGGGTAGCAGAAAAGAGGTCACCGTTTGGTGGGGGGGTAGCCAACAGCCAATCAGATTGCAGAGACCCCCTCCCCGTTTGGTGGGGGGGTAGAGCAGGCTTAGAGGTAGGTAGAGCAGAGGATTACGGTAGTTTTTGTTCTATTTGAAAATGGGTCCCCGTTTGGTGGGGGGGTAGCAAAGAGAGGTCCCCGTTTGGTGGGGGGGTAGCAAAGAGAGGTCCCCGTTTGGTGGGGGGTATGCAAGGGGTCCCCGTTTGGTGGGGGGTATGCAAAAGAGATCCCCGTTTGGGGGGGGGGTCGCCAACAGCCAATCAGATTCAGCCAATCTTAGCCTGACTTGGCGACCCCCCCCAAACGGGGACCCCTTTCTGCCTACCCCCCACCCAACGGGGACCCCTTCATACCCCCACCAACCGGGGACCCCTTTTGCATACCCCCCCACCAAACGGGGAGGGGGTATGCTTGTCGACCCCCCACCAAACGGGGGAACATTCGCGTATTGTGGTCGGAGCACCGTTACGCAATGCCAAGAAGAGGAGCCCTCTAGTGGCTTACTCTTCTTCTAATATATAGTGCAATTATGCACTCTTGCTTGTACTAATGGGTTTTGACCCATTTGATTCAGGTACGGAAAAAGAGTTTGGTGCTGCCCAAATTTGACGTCTCGTATTTGAATCCACTGAAGCCTGTAATCAGTATCATTAATTTCGGATCGAATCTTGTTGCAAGCAGTAGACAGTATCGTATCGATTTGGACTCGGAATTCTGGAAGGTACATTGTAGCAAGAGTACATAATACATAAGAGTGTGACAAGCGTCACACTCTATGTAATCAGCTCGAGAGCCATGCTCTGCGCGCTAACGGCCCACCCCCCCCCCGCAATTGCGTACCTAGTGGACCCCCCCCCCCGCAAATCAGTACCTAGTACGCAATTGCGTATGTTCACTCGCTGCTGCAATATTCCATTTATCGGGACCCCCCCGCAAATGTGACCTATCACTTTTCAATGTTGAATGATAGGTCAGATTTGCGGGGGGGGGGTCCCGATAAATGGAATATTGCAGCAGCGAGTGAACATACGCAATTGCGTACTAGGTACTGATTTGCGGGGGGGGTCCACTAGGTACGCAATTGCGGGGGGGGTGGGCCGTTAGCGCGCAGAGCATGGCTCTAGAGCTGATTACATAGAGTGTGACGCTTGTCACACTCTTATGTATTATGTACTCTTGATTGTAGGATCAAGAAGACAGATCGATAGTTAAAGCAGAGACAATCCTGGACAACACCTAATCAATTGTGGGATCTAAACCCGATTGCGGACTTTCGTAACTTGCTATTGCGACCGAAATTAGAACTTTAATTGCGCTAAATCGATTCTCATCAACTTTATTCAAAAACTGGGTTATATTATTCAATCTTTTGCTACTAAATTTGGGGTTGTTATCCCCTAGTCTCTTGCTTAAGCCGCTCAGTTATTCTCGGTGAACTAGAAGTAGAAGATTTAAAAAAGATATTAAATTAAGAACTTTGTACTAACCCCATAACCGGACCAGGCACCTCCCGACCGGACCGACCCCTGTGTTGACCCTTGGTGAGCAAATAGCATCCGAAAGTGCTGTTGCCATCCCTTTGAGGATAATAACAGCATTTCAGGCTGACCCAAAGACATGAACTTTGTACTACTAACACGTAAATTTAGTTAATTTAAATTGTTCAGTAGTTTTCTTTATTAGTAATATATTGTCCTTGGTAAGGAGGACGGACAGAGAGGGATCATAAGCACAGACACAAGCATATAGGGACCGCACAGTAGAGTTTAGTAATAGTATTAGTTAATTGCAGAAGAAGAGGTAGTTGCATATACAGAGAGTTAAAGTAATCAAACCTTGTTTCTAAAACTAATTAATCATCCACCAAATTGGTTTAATAATTGAGTACTGGCAACTCTGGCAAACTGTTATACTGTTTTCTGATATCAATTGAATTGTATTGTCATTTGTTACGCTTATTGGCAGCAATTTTGAGCCAAATCCAAAAAACGTCCCTCGGCCCATATGTCCTTCATATCGTGGCACAAAAAGAACTTTTGGCCGATTCTTCAGTTTTGAGAAATCGATGTTCAAAAACTTTTGGTCTATATTCATCCATGTTAGATGTCAGCTTGTCAGAAAATTTCTGCTATTTTTTGCTAATTTCGCCAGTTCTGTAAGCTTACGTGAATGTGCTGATAATAAGCTTTACAACGATGTATAAAGCTCTTTGCAACTTCCAAAATTGCGAAAGTTATAGCGTTTCAAAAAAATCACCACAAAAGCACTGCACAAAAGGATACCACCACCTTAAGCCGCTCAGTTATTCTCGATGAACTAGAAGTAGAAGCTTTAAAAAAGATATTAAATTTAGAACTTTGTACTAACCCCATAACCGGACCAGGCACCTCCCAACCGGGCCGACCCCTGTGTTGACCCTTGGTGAGCAAATAGCATCCGAAAGTGCTGTTGCCATCCCTTTGAGGATAATTACAGCATTTCGGGCTGACCCAAAGACCGGAACTTTGTACTACTAACACGTAAATTTACTTAATTTAAATTAGTAGCTTTCTTTATTAGTAATATATTGTCCTTGGTAAGGAGGACGGACAAAGAGGGATCATAAGCACAAACACAAGCATATAGGGACCGCACAGTAGAGTTTAGTAATAGTATTAGTTAATTGCAGAAGAAGAGGTAGTTGCATATACAGAGAGTTAAAGTAATCAAACCTTGTTTCTAAAACTAATTAATCATCAACCAAATTGGTTTAATAATTGAGTACTGGCAACTCTGGCAAACTGTTATACTGTTTTCTGATATCAATTGAATTGTATTGTCATTTGTTACGCTTATTGGCAGCAATTTTATCCGTACTCGTACACATTATTATTATTATTATTATTATTATTATTATTATTATTATTATTATTATTATTATTATTATTATTATTATTATTATTATTATTATTATTATTATTATTATTATTATTATTATTATTATTATTATTATTATTACTTATTCCATTATTGTCATTAATAAACTGCAGTGCCTTGTAGTCAGATTAAGGCACCAGATCCTGATCAGGGACATTAGAGTCGGATTCGAACCCTGAACAAGTAAGTGATGACAGCTGGGCCCCTGATCTCTACAAAGAAGCCCTCATTGCCTATTGGTCTTGATTTGTCAATCAAGATCTATCTAGCAGAGTTCATTGTTACTGAACTGGTTCAACCCTTGAAAAGAGAGTGTCGACCCCGCTTGCTGCTCTTATCCATTGGACCCCTGCCATCTGAAACGGGCTCACGACAAGGACCCCTATTCAGGTTGGCCGCAAGGAATTTTCAATTTTGGACACACCACCTTTTGAGGATGCAGTGCCTAAGATTACTCTTCCCAGTAAACGTGCAGACCTTCCGTGTAGTCGAAGCGGTTGTCACCCAGAGTCAGAGTCTTGTCAGACCAAAGCGGAACAGAATCTAATTGGAGCAAAATTGGAGCCCGATTTGGACCAATAGAGCATAAATTAATTAGCATTCTATGTCCAAATCTGAAGCGTTTTTATCGATTTGATACCCGGCTACCGGATATAGACCAGATATGATGGTCTTACCGGATTCACCTCCTCCTGAGGTTTCTAAAAATATATACTTTATATAAACTTAACTTCAAAGGTTACCTCGGGACAGGCGCACACAGTTCAGTTCCAAGATTTTTTGGTCAGACTTTAGTAAATACCGGCTACCACTGTTGAAAATTTGACATGGATTGGTTGAAAAATGAATTCAGGAGAACCGTTCCCGGTAATGCAAGCGCCCTTAAATTGATTTTAGTTAAGCAGTAGTTTCGAAACTATAAGCCAGAGGTTAGCTAACACCTCAGTTGCTGTTATTATTGTAATAATAACAATGAAATTCTGCCGGTGCAAATCTTCCCCCGGGTGAAGACTTGCACCGGTACAAATCTTCCCGGTGGGGTCTGGTCTGGGGGTCTACAGTCTGGACCACAATTCCCATTCTCCCACGTTATTCTATACATATTGCACGAAGGTAGATTTCAGTTGCTACGGTAAGTGTTAATGAAATGGTTTCACCAAATTTGTTTTTCATCGGCTTCATTCGCGTTGGCTTTTCATTTTCTTGGTCAAAATGATTCCTTTTTCTCGTTCAAAATGATTTCAATAATTACAAAATATAAATCAATGTAGGCAGAAAATCAAATACAAATCCAAATCTCAAGATAGAGATGTTGTTTGGTGTAAGAACCCTTGAAGAAGATAGTGTAAACTGTTGCTAGGTTACCGTTCGCTGTTGTCTGTATTATGCAAATTAGTTATGACATTACTTAAAGGCGTGTTTCTTGTTATTATGGCAGTTCAGTGAAGTCTACCGCTTGCGTTACTTTACATTGAAGGGTGTTTGTTCACACAAACATTACTGGAGGTTCCACAAAAAGCGAATTTCTATCTTCAGTTGATCGAAAGGTTGTAGATGGACTGCTTTTCGATCAATTGAAGAACCCGAAAGGGTATAGATAAGTTAGCTTTTCTAACAGGTTGTAGAAGGACTGCCTGCAGAAAAGCTATACTTTAACTTGGAAGTCAAGTCATTCTACTTTTCTTTCAAGCACCCGCAAGGGTAGATATAAATATTACTGTGATTGCTCCTATTGACAAGAAAAGACAATGGTAAGTTAATTTGTTTAATTAACGATCTGTAGCGACTGATACTAACAGAATGGCTGAAGGTCCTAAACTTGACGAGTTAGAACGTACATTACGTCAGCTCGAGAGGCGGCTCAAAGTAGTAGAAACTGAAAATGAATCGCTTCGAAATGAAAATAAAGAACTGCAATCGAAAGAAGCGAGTAATAAGGGATTCGACCACAGACCTACAGACGACGGCAATGAGTCGCGATCTACTAGGTTAACAGAATTTAGTGGTGAACCCGGTACAGTCAATTTTACGGCTTGGTTGAGAAAATTTGAAGCAAAAGCTCAATATTATGATTGGTCAGAAACTCAAATGCCTAGAAAACTCATAGGCTTACTGGCTGATCCAGCTCTAGCATTTGTGCAGGACCTCCCAGAAAAGGAGAAAAAGTCCTACAAGTCTTTAACCACTGCATTAGAGAGCAAATACCGGCCGCACAGTACTGATTTTTATGCTTTGGCTATGAGTAACTGTCGTCAAAAAGAAAACGACAGTGTAGTACAATTCAGTCATAAACTATTGGAATTGGCTAAACAGGCTTTTCCACCGAACCCACCGGAAGATGTTCTTAATTCTGAAGATAGGCGGGCCTTTATCAAAGGCCTCCAACCAGAATTAATGTGGGAAGTCATGAGGGAACAACCTAAATCTTTTAAAATTGCAGTTGAAACAGCAGAACGAATTCAACATGAAAAACTTCTATTTAAGGAAGCAAATCGCGAGAAGGTGGAAAAAGAGAAGGAAGTAAATTCCGCAGACAGCTCTGTTGATAACCTTGTAAGTTTGCTCGCCAGGACCTTGGATCGTTTGGAAAAGCCGGAAGCTTCCGACCGTTCCAACGTAGCTACCATAAGACATGGATCCAAAAGCGAGGAAACAGAACAAAAGTCAAATCTAAAAGAAAGACTGGATCGTATAGAAAGGCAACTGCTCGCCCAAGGTGGTCGCGAACGCCGTGGAAGGCGCGGCGGTCGCGGCAACCGTGGAGCCAGTGGTCGTGAAAGCCGTAGGGGGGCTTATGGCTTTCGTGACAACTGGTGTAGTATTTGCAAAACCAGAACGCACAATAGCGAGGATTGCTGGTATCGAGATGAGAAGGGAAACCATGGTAGAATGGAAGGTCCTTCGAAAGGCTCATCGCGGCAGAACAGTCAGGGAAAAGTTAAAAAGCCAACCAACTCTGTAACCTATAATAAGTGGGAACAGGAAAGCGATGATGACTGCTGCCCGGTGATGGAGGCAGATACCAATCCTCCTAACCCAGCTAAGCTTATAAATGATTGCGTCCAGTTGCACTCGTTCAAAAGTATCTGGTTGCAAGAGGGTATAGAAGGTGCAGGTGGTCTTGCAAAGGCAATACACTTGGCAGAAATGGATAGACGATCTTGGCACCCTAAATTTTTTATAGCCAGAGGCAAATTTTTTGGAACAGAGTTGGAGTGCACGGCAACAAACCAGAAGGACGCCAAGAAATTGCTCTATGTCGATTTGCTGCTGCTCTTGTTAAGCAAGGCGTCGGTGGAGACCTTTATGAAGTTTTTGGAGCGACATTTTGATCCAGTCTTAGTTCCAGACGAAAGGGACGAAATCCGGAAATGGTTAGGGCAAATTTACCCAAAACCTCGACTTCATGACGGCATTACAAGGTGTCTCTCACAACTAAAGAACAACAAGCGACAAGCCGTTAACGCAGCAACAAGCCAGTCAAAGAAGAGTCCTGTGATCAGGTTTGTCAACAACTACAAGCACCTTTTAGACGTAGAATTTTTTGAAGGATTGGTACCAGAAGCGGCAAATTCTCGGGCCAATGTTGAGGTTAGTTGGGACATTGACAAGGCTCGAAAATTTGCATCTTTTGTAAGCCTGGACGCGGACGTAGGCGATTATTATCTCATCGCTCCACCCAAACAAGGAGGTCCTCAAGCCCGAGGTGTCGTTGTGGACAGGCAAGGAGAAGAAGAACCGGTCATACAGTTAGAGATTTTAAGTAAAGTAAAGGATGTTCCAAGGTCGCAGGATGTGATAAACTTGAAGAAAGTGATAGTTGAGAAGGATCCAGAAGCCGGTTCAGGATGGTCGCAGAAAAATGCCTTGTCGAGTTTGGATGACCCTACGCAATGGAAACCAGATTACCTGCAGGCGATCGTTCGTACTGTGGAATGGCCCGATCCAGAATTGACACTGGAGCCTACTCAGAGCATTCCACCGGAATCACTGCTGGATTTGAATGAAAGTCAGAAATCAGCCGTGGATAATGCTATCAATCGCACGTTAACGCTGGTGCAAGGGCCTCCAGGAACTGGAAAAACTACCACAGCGGCTGCTATTGTGGTAGCGAGGTGGCTTTTAGACGTAGAGGCTACAGATAAGATCATGGTATGTGCTCCTTCTAATGTAGCCACAAACCATTTAGCTATCAAAATCAAGGAGGCGGCGGAAAAAGCAGGGTTGCCTGGTCGGCAGGTGGTCAGGCTTTTTCCTCGTGCAATGGTACCATGGATCGATGCGTCAGTTAGGCCTTTAAGCGCTGTCTACAAGGCGGCTAAAGAAGGTAATGGAGAGTTTACTGAGCTTCATCAAGCTTACCTCGACAACACAATAAAGGAAGACAGTCTCGAAAGGTACTGGGACTTACGAGCCAAGAAGGTGAGAAGTGTCATAACACGCAGCAAGGTGATTTGCTGCACAGCTAATGGAGCTGGTCAGAAGCTTTTTAGTAAAGGCAACTGGTCATTCCAACTGCTATTAATAGACGAAGCTGGTCAGTTGACAGTTCCAGAAGGGCTTATTCCAATCATAGCATCGAGAGCGCCACAATGCGTTCTAGTTGGCGATCACAAGCAGTTGAGGCCAACGGTACTAAGTCGTTCAGCTCAAGAAGGGGGACTTGGCGTATCTCTCCTGGAGCATACTGTGAAGATGGGGTTGGAGCCGATCTTGTTAAACAAGCAGTATAGAATGCCGCCGGTTGTTGCAAATTTTAGTAACAAGGAATTTTACAACAACAAACTGGAGAATTGTGCATTCCATCCTGATTTTTCCTCATTGCTGACGGGTAAGCCTCTCATGGTTTTGGATGTAGATTCGATTAGCCGCAGGGAACCAAGAGGTACAAGTATCTTCAATCCGGAAGAGGCTGATGCCGTCATGGCTTCAGTAAAGGCATTGGTCAGGAAGGCTGGAATTGGTCCAGGAGATATTGGTATCATCACCCCTTACAAAGCGCAAAAACGACTCTTGAAGCAACGACTAGGTGATGCAGGATTGTCGGGCATAACAGTGAATACTGTGGATGCCTACCAAGGACAGGAAAAGGATATTGTGATTGCAAGTTTGGCACGCGCTACCGAGGATGGAGAACAGGGGTTCCTGAAAGATTACAGGCGTCTTAATGTTCTGCTAACAAGAGCAAGACGAGCGCTTATACTCGTTGCAAACTTGAGGACACTGACATAAGCAGTGACAGCAACATGTTTCGGAAATTGCGCGCTTACTGCCAGCGGCAAAAGTGTATCCAAACAAAGAATCCATGGTCGAGATGGAATCCACCTCTGAATGAGGCTTGCGCTAGTTCGAATGGCAGCAGTAGGAATTCGAAACCACAATCGCTTGACTCCACAAGATTGGTAACTACGGCTACCATCAATGGGGTGGAAATGGATAACGTTCTGTTAGATACAGGGGCGCACATTTCCTTAGTCAGGAAATCTCTCCTTCAAGTGGATGAACGCAACATTCAGCAATGCGCTTCGATCGCAGGTGTGTATGGAGAACGCTTGGACACGTATGGTAAGACCAATCTGTTGGTGAAAGTTGGAAACAGAGAAACGGTACACGCTTTCAGGCTAGTACCAGATGACTACAAATACAATGCCATTATTGGGATCGACATCTTGGAAAAGTGGGGTCTAACAAGCCTCATTTTGAACCACCTGGGACTCGATTTTACTCAAGAAGACGGCGTAGCGGACACGATCAGTGTGCTGCATGACGCTGTCATACCCCCTCGCGCTGGGATGTTTCTCGGTTGTCGAGTGGGGCAGGAGATTTCTCCTAGAAACAAACAAATTTTGCTAGAGCCAAAAACTCAACTGTGGATCATTGAACGCTCTCTCCTGTTAGTTAGGAATGGGGGAGTGCGTGTCAAGATTATGAATCCTATGCCAATTAAACTCTACCGTGGCATGACAATCGGAACTGCTGAGACAGTGGATCAAATTGCAACATTGGACGACCACAACTCAAAGATGAGCCAGGAGAAGCACGTTTGACACAAGTATATCTTGGGAAGGTTGTAACTTAACCGCCGATGATAAATCGTCTCTTATTAATTTAATAAAAAGAAATAGGGACGTTTTTGCGGAATCGAACCATGACCTGTGTCGAACAACTACGGTAGAACATCATATTGACACATCAGGGGCACGTCCGGTTAAGTTGCCTATGAGAAGAATACCTTTTGCTCAGAAAACTGTAGTATGCCAACATGTTAAGAACATGCTCGACGATGGGGTAATCGAACCTTCAGCAAGTCCTTGGGCATTTCCCGTAGTGATGGTAAAAAAAGACGGCATTTTAAGATTTTGTGTTGACTATAGAAGGCTAAATGAGGTGACGGTGAAGGATACATTTCCTTTGCCAAGAATAGATGATATATTGGATGGGCTAAGTAGCAAGAAATTTTTTACTAGTTTAGATATCAGATCAGGCTACTGGCAGATTCCAGTTTCTGAGGCAGATAAACCTAAAACAGCTTTTTTAACCCCTGATGGGCTTTACCAGTTTAAGGTGATGCCATTTGGATTATGTAATGCACCGTCTACATTTCAACGCCTCATGAACATAGTGCTCACTGGAATACAATGGAAGTCCGCCTTTGTGTATCTTGACGATATACTAATAGTGTCGGATTCCTTTCAGGAACACCTTAGAGATCTACAGGAAGCCTTTGATCGACTCAGAAATCATAATTTGAAACTGAAGCTCCAAAAAATGCCATTTCGCTAGAGAGACCGTCGAGTATTTGGGTCATGTAATCACGGCCGAGGACGTCACCACGAATCCAAAGTTGGTTCAATCAATTCGTAGCTGTCCGGAGCCTTCCACCGTGAAGGAGCTTCAACATTTTCTTGGCATGTGCGGATACTATCGTAGATTCGTTCAGAATTTTTCCACTATAGCGGCTCCGCTCACAAAACTCTTGAGAAAAGACACGCGGTTTTGTTGGACAAATGCTTGTCAGGAAGCATTTCAGTCCTTAAAGGATAAGTTAATTAGGGCACCCGTCTTAGCTTATCCCAACTTTTTAATAACATTTATCGTCCAAACCGACGCCAGTAGTACCGGAATTGGAGCAGTGCTATCCCAAATCAATAAGAATAAAGAGCATCCAATTGCTTATTTCAGTAGATCGTTAATACCTGCGGAACGCCGGTATTCTACGACAGAGAGGGAAGCCTTAGCAATTATTTGTGCGGTTAAGCATTTTAGGCCGTATCTGTACGGACATCGGTTTAAATTGGTAACCGATCATAAGCCATTAAAATATATATTAGATGGTAGGTATAGCACGGACAAAGCAGCTCGATGGTATATGAGCCTACAGCAATATACCTTTGTCGTGGAGTATCGGAAAGGAAGTGCTCACGGCAACGCTGACTTTTTGTCAAGAATACCAGAAATCGGGGATAGAGATAAAGCCGTACAAACTGATGTTTGCGCGGTTGCCAAAGAAAGCAGCAGTCCAGATCCGGTAAGTATGCGTCAGCTGCAAATTGATTCAGAATGGCGTCTGATGATAGAATTTTTAGAATCTGGCGACACCGAGAAGTTGGACAATGATAAGATGAAGCTGAGACTTGCGGATGAATTTACAATGGAGAACGGGATCCTATGCCGAATTGATCCATTAACACCACAGAAGCGTAGGGTTGTAGCACCTAGTAATATGGTAATTGATATACTGTATGCAATTCATGACCAGCCATGTGCCGGTCACTTGGCCTTTGATAAGACGTATCATAGGGCTAGGTCCTGTTTCTACTGGGAAAACATGAAACAGCGAATCTGGCAGTTTTGTCGAACTTGTCATCTGTGCCAGAGAGGTAAGGAGCCAGTGGTGATGGGTAAGGCTCCTCTTCGCCCTATCCCTCCATCAGAACCTTTCGACTAAATTGTTGTCGACCTAATGGGGCCTTTTCCGATAACGGTGCAGGGCAACCGTTACATTATAGTTTTCGTAGACAGTTTGACGAAATATGTAGAAGCTTTTCCTATTGCAGATGGTAAGGCCCAAACTGTCGCCCGGGTGATGCTAAATAATATTATTTATAGACACGGCGCGCCCTCTATTGTCCGCAGCGACCGTGGCTCAAATTTAGAGGCTGCGTTGGTGAAGGACGTACTTAAGCTCTGTGGCACTGAGAAATCAGCTTCTACAGCTTACCACCCGGAGACCCAAGGCTTGGTAGAAAGATGGATTAGAACCTTCGAAAGAATGGTTAAGATGTACGTGGATGACAATCACGATGACTGGGATGAGTACGTTCCAGCAGTTGTATTTGCCTATAATACGGCAAAACAAGCTAGTACTAAAGAAATTCCGTTTCTTTTAACCTATGGGAGAGAACCGCAATTGCCCATAAACTGAGGGCTACAACCACCAAAGGAAAAGTGTATAGATACGGCCAACTATAGGAAAATGGTGGTATACCGAGCATATAGAGCTCGCCAAGCAGCCAAAGAACATATAGCGAAAGCGCAGGAAGCTCAGAAGAAGGTGTATGATAGGAAAATACATATACCTTTTGATTATGAAATAGGGCAAAAGGTGCTGCTTTATACGCCTATAGTCGGCACAGGAAAGTCTCCAAAATTTACTTTCTTTTGGGATGGACCCTATGAAATTCTAGAGCTGGATTTGCCAAATCTGACAATTTGCAACGTGAAATCTACACAGACAGTGCACTTCAATCGGGTGAGGCCATATTTTGAAAGGCCTGTAGATAATGCACCCCCTCAGTCAGTATCCGGAAGACGCTCTAGGAATATGGATACTTAAATCTTAGTTTGATTGTTTCAGGTGCCGATTGTCTATGTGAATCCAAGTCACCCACTCCACCGTTTTTTTCGCCGGGACTTCGAGATCCTAGGAAGACGGTTTACATCGATTGAACACGCATTCTGGTATGCCTGTCTTCGTCAGCATGGGTGTATCGACTGGTCTGATAGAATCCTGTGGGAATGCACCCATTTGCCAGCGGACGGTTTGCAATCCCGTGTGGAGGACATGGGGTTCGAACCGACCGCTCAATGGCTAATAGATGCTGAAACCGTGTACAAAACCATCATTCTCAGCCTTTCTTCGACAAGCGACGTTGCCTGCATGTTTCGCCAGATTTCGGATCCTGAAACGCTGTTTATCTGCACGGGAAAAACGGACTTTGTGTGGAGTTGTGACTTTAGGGAGGCTAAAGCTCGCTCCACTGAAGTTGCTAATCTCCCTGGCAAAAACCTGTATGGGAAGCTTCTGCGCACGATAATGCTTGAGAGGATGGAAGATAATCTGGAGATTGATTATACTCCGAAGGAGCTTTTTGATCGATGCCAGCTGACCCTCAATAAACCAATCGGATCTGTGCTGATTCTGGGAGATAGCCAGGCGAAGATGATTCACAAAGTCAGAGCTGGTGCCATTATCTCAGTCAGTGGTGGTTACCCCTCTTCTATCAAGCGTGCTCTTCGGCGCCATGGTCTGGAAATATGTTGTTTTCGCTACGTTGTGTTTCTTTGCGGAATAAATGTGGCTAAGCGTGGCCGCTTCTTCTGAGAGAAGCAATGGAAAGTATTGAAGAAGGTGATTCGACGTACTCCCCGGCAACGATTCCTAGTCTCGCTGCCTTATCGCACCCGACGTGTTCGGAAAGTGGCATCCTATAATCAGTTCCTGAAGGAAAAATTGGCCACATTGTCCAACCACAACCTGAAAGTTGTGGATCCAATTGATTTTCTGCCGTTTTCCACTAATGCCTATGGAGATATTGGCGAGTTGATGTTGGAACCTGATCACTTCCATCTTAGCCACCGAGGTCTACGTGAGCTAATGAATGCTTGGAAGACCAAATATCCTGATTTGATTCGATTTCCGTGCCGTTTTACTCCGATCCCTTATAAGCAGGCTGTTGATAGGCGTGTGGCTTTTCGACCCACAGTGTACCTCAATTCATTGCTGCCAGTTGGACCTGACTGTTCCGTTGGCCCCGGAGACTTTGTTGACTTCAAATTTTAGACTGCTTTGATCCTATTTTCTGGAATGTGGGACCAGTTCCCTTTCAAGGGGGGAAGTGTAAGAACCCTCGAAGAAGATAGTGTAAACTGTTGCTAGGTTACCGTTCGCTGTTGTCTGTATTATGCAAATTAGTTATGACATTACTTAAAGGCGTGTTTCTTGTTATTATGGCAGTTCAGTGAAGTCTACCGCTTGCGTTACTTTACATTAAAGGGTGTTTGTTCACACAAACATTACTTTGGTAGCTTCTTGTTTCTGTTCTTGTTGCTCCTGACGCACGTCTCTCAGAAAAACTTTGTGGCTGTTTCTGTTTTAACCTCGAACCGAAAGAACCATAAGCACATGGGAACTGTACCATGCAGTAGTTTTCGCAAACTAGAAGAGGGTTATTGCATTCCCAATCAAAATCGGGCCTTAGCAAATTTCATTTGGATCCATTAATTTTTGTATTGTTATGTTTTAGTCAATCTCAATATTTAGGGCGTTTTTAGTGAACTATCCAACCTGTAGTGGCAGTCGCAATTGAACGACTATATTAACGTTGAACTTTAAGAAATAAGTTAGGCAATAAATTAAAAATATACGTTTGAAATGGCACCCTTTGAACTATTATTTGAATTTTTTGGCTAATGTTAAGTTTCTTTCGAGCAGGGTGCAACCTCTTGTAGAGGTAGCTAAAGACGAGCTGGTTGTGCGACCAAAAATGGTAATGGTTGGGGTGGGGTGGGGGGGGGGGCGTGGGCGTGGGGTGGGGTGGGGGCAGTAGCGGCGCCAGGATTTTTTGAAGGGGGGGGGGGAGGTGGGTTGGGGGGCCCTCCCCGGAATTTGGGGGGCCCTCCTTTTTAGAGCCCCCCCACAACCCCCAAACCTCCCCCAAAACATTTCTATTTTTATGCCAGAAATCGCATTCTCAGCCATTGCGAATGCCGAAAAACATGAACTCATAAGTGTAATTGGGGGGAGGTTTGGGGGGGGTAACCCCCCCCCCCCCCCCCCATTTTAAAAACCACCCCCCAAAAATTTTGGGGGCCCCCCCCCCCCCCCCCCCGGGGGGGGGCGGGGGGGGGGTAGTCGCGCCGAAGGCGCGAAAAATTGGCCAAAAATCGGGTATTTTTAGGGTTAATTTTGCAAAATTTTTCAAACATGTTCAAATTTTTGGCTTAAAGTGTTCATTAGTGCGTGAAATACACATTTTCAACAGTTTTATGGACTTTCTGACTCAATATTGACCTTATTTTGTAGTTAGAAACATGTTGGCAACCAAGTTTTCGAGTTTAAAACCCCTGTCTAATGTTAAAATTAGTTAATGGTTGGATGTTTTTTCGCATTAGCAATGGCTGAAAATGCGATTTTTGGCATAAAAATAGGAAAAAACTTTTGGGGGAGGTTTGGGGGGGGGTTTTGGGGGGGGGGGGTTGGGGGGCGGTCTAAAAAGGGGGCCCGTTCCCAAATTTTGGGGGGAGGGGGCCCCCCCAACCCAAATCCCCGTTACACCTATGCATGAAATCATTAAGTAATTTTAACATTAGACAGTGTTTTTAAACTCGATAGCTTGATTGCTAACATGTTTCTGAGTTCAAAATAAGGTCTACCCCCCCCCCCCCCCCCCGGTTGGGGAGGGGGCCGGGGGCCCCCAAAATTTCTGGGGTTTGGTTTGGAGCTGGTACTGTACCTACCTTGGGTCTATGCCCCCCCGCGGGGGTTTGCTAAAATTGCTGGGGGGGGTTTACCGCCCCCCCCCCCCCAGTTACACCTATGGAGGATGGCATACATAGTCATAGGTGTACCAGGCTACAGTTTGCCCCCTGTGAGACCCCCCCCCACGGAGAGGCCAGACCCCCCTCCCCCCCCCTAACCGACCTCAACTACTCCCCCCCCCCCCAAGGCGAGCTCAAACCCCCCTCCCCCCCTAAAATTGGGTCCAAACCAGGTAAAAAATGCAAAATTTGTATAAAAATTTTTTGCAATTTCTAAAAATTTTTGAAAAAAATTTGAAAAAATGGCTATAAATCACATATAAAGAGCTAAAGATGGTTATTTATAGCAATTAAAAGGTAATATACGCAATTATAAACCACAATCTGGGCTAATTTAGGCATATTTTACCACAAATTTGTCAATTTTCAAGCCCTATTTTCGCATACTAAAACTAATGACAGAAGCTTTTGAGTATGTTTAATGTACTGTACATCGAAAAAGGAGCATTTTTAGCCAAAAAAACTTGGGTACAGTTTAGGGGGGGTCCCCCTCCCCCAAATTTCGGATTTGGGTGGGGTCCCCCGAGCCAAATTTGGACCTTCTACTCCCCCCCAACCCAAACAGGTGGTACACCTATGTACATAGTACCTGGGGTTGGGTGGGCACTCCCCCAATATTTTTGACCAATTTTGCCCCATCCCAGAATTTTTGATATACCCTCTCCCAACTTTCGGCTACCCGTACCCCGAGGCCCGACCCTCCCCCCCAGGCTAAATTACCGTAAATTTTGCATTTTGGCCATTTTTAAAAATTTTTGAGGCCCGAAGTCTGGGGGGGACGGGTTGGTGGGTGGTGGGTACCCCCAGTGGCGGATCCAGGGGGGGGGCCCGGGGGCCTGGGGCCCCCCTTTGCGATTTGGGCCCCCTCCTTTGACATTCCGGGCCCCCCCTAGAAATTTTTTTCAGCTGTTTATAATGCATATTTCGAGTGAAAATCAAGCATAATTTTAATAAATTCCACAAATTTTTAAAAAATTTCGCCTGCGGCACACTTATATATACTTCCGTGCTGCTTTCTTACTTAATTCTGTGACAGAACTTCTGTCTCTTAAAGTGTCTTCTATTTTGATTCCTTTCCTTAAAGTATATAATTAATTGTACTCAACGCTTTTAGTTTATTTTATGTCTATATACCGGCTTATAGTTATATATATATATTTACAAATTTTATTTTGTTTTCATTACGCATATATATATATATATATATATATATAAATGGGCAATGCAAGATTGATAATTGGCAGCTTCTGAAAGTGTTCTAGAATAAATCGTGGAAGTGAAAAATTCTGAAAAGAATCTAATTCCGGTTTTGGTTTTCCACTGATCGATTGTACAACTTAATAACTCATTTCATCTTAACTAATCTTTTTAAACATTTGAATTGAACTACTGAATTTCCACGATTTCAAAAATTCTTCAACTTCTGGGTTCCCCCCTTTCGCACATTATCTTTGTTGCCATTGTAGCTTGTCCTCTTTATTGCCACCATTCCTTGTATATACTTATATATACTATTTTACTGCAAGTTTTTCACTTCGTAAGTTACTATATGTATACAAGTAGGAAAAATGCTCCTTGCAGTCGCATGTAAAATGCAATGTGAGCTATGATGGTCAACATTTAAATATGTCAAGGACAAGATTTAAAACGTCTAATATGAGCCATCATCTAAATCGGTAAAGGACAAGCTGTAACTGGCTAATATGAGCCGCCACGTTTCTCTTGGGCTCATATTGACGCTCGCTGCCGTGGTTTCAACGGCTTGACATCACGACGACCTCTTACCATCTTGTCTACAGACTCTTTACTTTTATTCCCAATCCCAAGTCTGAAAAAATCCTCACCGTCTTGCGTAATGTCATTAGCTTCATATAATGTTTGGTTATAGGTATCCTGTCTGAATCTAATTTCACTAGCTCAAACACCGTATTTAAGGTATATATGTGAACACTTTAAGCAGCTAAAGTTCTCCCCTTTAAAGTTGAATTAAGTGGCATATACATTTGGTATATATATACCAGTTTGCTAAATCATAGACACACACTGCAAACTAGATACAAATGCATAAAGCTCCAGTAAACCGGTATTCTTCAAGTCTTCAGTACCGGCTTACTGTACACAGCACTTATACAATAAAATGCACAGCCGATGTGTAAAACTTTGATGTGTGCTTACCCACTTGACTTTACTTATTGTATCAAGACCAGACGTATATATATATGTCATGACAACTACGTGTACATGCTAATTTGAAAAATGAAAAATAGTTAACTCAACTTAGTATCCTCGCGTCAATATGAGCCCAACAGAAACGTGGCGGCTCATATTAGCCAGTTACAGCTTGTCCGGATCAAGTAAACAATCTCCCCCCCAGCCTCAATTGGGGGGGAGATAGTTTACTTGATGCTAACTTCCGCAAAACGTAACCAATTTAGCTCAAATTTTGTGTGGATGCATTCCAACACATGTCTGATTGATTGGTAATAAAATTTTAAAATTCTAAAAATTTTAAATTTTTAAGTTTTTTAAGGGGGGACCAAGGGGAATAAAAACATTTTTTGTCGTCAATTTTGCTGAAACATTGTATATAGGGGTTTTCGGGGCCGTAGAACTCGAATCTGAAGTCCGTTTTTCGATTCAGCTTTCCGTTAGCTCAGTATATATAAGCTAAAGTAGTAAGCTTAAGATGTAAGCTTATACTGAGCTAACGGAAAGCTGAATCGAAAACCGGACTCCAGATTCGTGTTCTACGACCCCGAAAACCCCTATATACAATGTTTCAGCACAATTGACGACAAAAAATTTTTTCCTTCCCCTTGGTCCCCCCTTAAAAAACTTAAAAATTTAAATTTTTTTTAATTTTAAAATTTTATTACCAATCAATCAGACATGTGTTGGAATGC
This sequence comes from Trissonchulus latispiculum, assembly GCA_030248195.1. NCBI lineage: Eukaryota > Metazoa > Nematoda > Enoplea > Enoplida > Ironidae > Trissonchulus > Trissonchulus latispiculum. The sequence goes on from JASAND010012809.1 coordinate 23,589, forward strand.
ATCCACACAAAATTTGAGCTAAATTGGTTAAGTTCTGAAAGATTCATAGCGTTGGGGGGGAGATAGTTTACTTGAGAATTTGGGGGGGAGATTGTTTACTTGATCCGCTTGTCCTTTACCGATTTAGATGATGGCTCATATTAGACGTTTTAAATATTGTCCTTGACATATTTAAATGTTGACCATCATTCATCATAGCTCATATTGCATTTTACATGCGACTGCAAGGAGCATTTTTCCTACTTGTCCTTCTTCCAATTTTTGGGAGCGCTGCTCTTAGGCAGAAGTAGTCTGCAATTTATTACTCCCAGAAGATTCTCTATTCCAAACAATGACCACTGTTTTCGGGGGTTTGACCACTGGTCAATAGGCCACCAAGACCATAGTGACCAGTGGTCACTTCCGTCGGTTCTGAAAATATGCTCATTGAAACGAGCGTAGACA
>JASAND010012812.1:0-26240 GCA_030248195.1 Trissonchulus latispiculum
GAAATATACGAACTAGAAGGATTAGCTGTAGTCTGGGCATGTAAACATTTCCAACATTATTTACGACATCGCCAATTCACCCTATACTGACAACGAAGCTCTTAAGTACATCTTTACCTGTCCAAAACGTCAAGGCAATAGTAGACTAGCTAAGTGGCATATAGCATTGCAAAATTACAAATTTACAGCCTTACATCGAAAAGGGGTTGATAATCCAGTAGCAGATGCTCTTTCGCGTAATCAAGAGTCCAAGGACAACTTTTTTTGGCTGACATTGCGACGGCGGATTCACGATACAGCAAGTACGTACGCAAAATAACAACACAGAAACAACATCTGAAAACGAAGAAGAGTTTGATGTAACTGAGGACATGTATCCACCTGTATTCGCTATTGAAAAGTTTTCTGATGAAAGTTGGAGTCAAGCTTTAGATGAAGATCATGAATTTGGTCCTTTAAAAGACTATATGGAAACTGGTCGTTTAACAACGGACGAAAAAGTTTGGCGTTTAATTCGTTTTGAATCGGATTTTGTTTTGGAAAACGGTATTTTGTATAGACATCACATTGACTCGTGTGGACGAAGGAGACTAGCGTTACCTCGACAAGTGTGCGTCCCACAAAAGTTTCGAAACTATATTTTACATCAATACCATAGTGCAATGGATACTGGTGGACACCAAGGAGTACCTCAAACTCTTTATAAGATAGCTACTAAATACTATTGGCCAACGCTAACTAGAGATGTAACTGCATACGTACGTAACTGTATTGTTTGTGCGAAGTTTACTATTGGACCGAAACAACCGCAAGCTCCTATGAAACCTTATCCACCTGTGACTAGGCCATTTGAACGGATTTACCTAGACGTTTGTCATTTTCCAACTAGTAAGAAGCAAAAGGTCTGTGTTCTTGTTTTGATAGATCAGTTAACACGTTGGGCAGAAGCGTGGCCTCTTAGAAATGAAAAATCTGAAACGTTAATACGTACGCTTTTGTATGAATTTATTCTGCGTTATGGCGTACCTAATGAAATAGTTACGGATCAAGGCCCAAACTTTCAGTCAGAAGTAACATCGACATTTTTTAAGCTACTAGGTACAAAGAAGCTACGTACGACAGCTTATCACCCTCAGTCTAACGGACTTGTAGAAAGAGTAAATGGTACTATACGTGAAATAGTTAAGAAATACATAGATACGTCACAGAAGGACTGGGATATCAAACTGGCTTTTGCAATGCATGCGTATCGAACATCTTTTCATTCTACCATTCAAGATACACCATATTTTCTACTTTTTGGTCGTGACTGTCAAGTTACGGAAGATTTGCTTTTTGAAAAGTTGGACAAACCCGTGACTTCTTTAAATGCTTATAAAACATCAGCTATGCGGGAGTTAACGGAAAACTGGCGTTTGACTTCGCAAATTATTAAGGACAAAACTGACTTGGTGAAGCAAAGGTACGATAAGAATGTACGTATGAAGCATTTTGACGTAGGACAGCTTGTAATGCGAAACATATCTCAAGTACCAGTACCACAAGGACATATGGCAAAGTTAGCTCCAAAATACGATGGTCCTTACCGCATAATTGAGAAGATTTCGGAACAAAATGTGCGTTTACGGTGCTTACAAACTGGGAAGGTAAGTAACCCAATTCACGTCAATCGACTCAAGAAACTACCAGACGTGCATCCTCAATTTACCGATGATACAGCTGAACAATTTGATGACTTATTCCAAGATACGCCTAAGGAAACGGCTACGGAAAACAGGGAGGACAATAACAATGATGCTGGTAGCAATACTGAAGGATTAGAAAATACTGTAAACGAGGTCGAACAAGGGCAAAATTCCATTGAAGAAACAAATCAAGACGAAACTGCATCCAATGCTAGTCAAGAAATGGCAATAATCATCAAGCAGTTTAATAACACTACTGCACCAGCACCGTATGCACCAGTTAGTAGGTCATTTATTCCATCTTTACTGCGTCCTATACCAAATTTATTCCGTTTTGTCAACACTATGTCTTTTCAATTATAGTCATTAATTTGTCTAGGCCTTAAATTATTTTGCACAATTTAAACGTTGCACTTGTTTTCTATTCTAATTTACGGCAGTTTATCTTTTCATGGCTTTGTCGATCCCTATAGCCAGGTCCAACAAGCTACGTCGTCGGCTAGATAAAACCGTGGAGATCTATTTGGAGGATCCAGCCTTCTCTGGAGTTCATGACAGCGTTACGCCACTTTGCAGAGATCATGGAAGCTACGACATGAGTTTCAAAGACCTGCGGAAGGGTATTCTGTACCATATAGGTATCAGTAAGATTCAAACGGGTTAAAGGTTTGTTTTGATTGTTTAACTGCCATTTAAATTACGTTTGTACCAATTCAGAGTATGGTGTTAGACTATCCATAGCAGAGTCACGGTTCTCAAAGTTTTTTTTACTGGTAGTTATCAATAGCTTGGTCGAATCGCCATGTGTACATCTAAATCTGCTTCGAAGTACTTTCGAGAAGGCTATTGTGCTGTCAACTTTGGGTTTCATTGCATTTTTCTTGCTTTGGACTTCTTAATATCGAACTATATTGTATTCTTTTATGCCTTCAGGTGTTGTGATTGGTTCATTGGTTCTCATTTGGCAGCAAATCAGTTGGATTGGCTCTTTTCTTCCAAGATGCTAAGAATATCCTTCGGAGCGAGCACAGATCCAGGGATGGATACTTCGGATCAATGGTTCTACAGGAACTTCAATAGTCTCTACTGGTTTTCTCACTTTTCATTCATAGTAACATCAAACGGTATACGTGTCTTACATTCCTACCTACGTTGGTGAGTTATCTTTCTGGATAACCTACACAACAGGGACATTGGTTGTGCTGAGTGCGAACTTTTTGGCTCGCTTTCTAGTACATACCATGTCCCATCCATTTCAAATGCAAATTCTGACTTAACCAGTAGTGTGCAAATCGAATTGAAACGACTGTTTATATATATCTCGCGAATCGAATTTTTGTTGTAGCTTAAACTAGTAGCATTTAATTCTTGTAGTTTGGTATGCGGAAAGGAAGCTTTGATTAGTAGTAATGAAACTAGGCTCTTTGTTTGTTGCGTTTTAAATTAAAAGCCTCAATGCAATAGCGATGACTCGGTTTTGATAATAATTGGACGATTTCGGATTTTGAAGTAGTTTTTTTAGTCACGCAGTAATTTTGCAGTATATACTTAATTTGTTGTGTTTGTTTTTCTGTTGCAGGATTTTTTTTTTGCCGTTTTTTTTTGTATGTACAGGCAGTAATAATAACATTGTACAGTTAATAATTGCATTCGTAGTTGTTGTACAGATTTTGTGTTATCTATGTGTATTGGAAAATACCTAAAAAGCAGCATTTCGCGAAAAACTCAAAAACATTTCTGTTTATATATATTAACTTTGTTGTTTGTGATTTTCATTCAATGATTGTGTCGTTTATTTCAGTATGCCTGCGATGTTTTTGTTGTTCGGAGCTTACAAACGGTTGATATCTGTGTAGCTTGTAATCTTGAGTGATCTATCTCTAGTTTAGCCTCAAACGAATTATTTTTATTTTTCTCTAATTTCGAAAATTTCTTAGACGATAACTGTGAGTCGTATTTATTTTGCACTGATTGGGGCTCTGTGTAGCCTGTATTCTAACTGTGAAGATCGCAGTTTCCGCCTATGGAACTCGATTTTCTCTCTCTAGCCTATTACTACGGATATAACGACTCTACATGATGGCAACTTCAGTCTTCTCAGCTCCGATCCTGTTTCGAGTTCATACGGCTTTGAACTCTCCCCGAAAGTTACTCTGAAGACCATCACAACCAAATATAGTTTTAAATTGCAACGACAACAACTAGAAGACAGCGCATCATTATAGCTATTTGAACTTTCAAACATTTTGTGTACATACTTTATCCGCATGTTCACTAGTTTGTATAATCTCTTGTCTTGTTATTCTTCTACCTATTCGCTAGCGTTTTGTATTTATATTTGCCGGCTTTGTATTATTTCCTTGTTTTTTGTGAGAGCTCTGTGATTTGTATTGTAATTGTGATTTGTTTTGTAAATGTGGTACTTTTGTTAGCTATGTAATCATATCTTGAGTTTGTATATTTGTTTCGTCTAGTGCTGTATTCCGTTCCCCAGATTAATTTCCCCTATATGTATACGTATGTGTTGTATTGGATTTCTTGTTTTTGTCGAAAGATCGGGTGATCTTTGTTTTTCAGCGGCGGAGGAGAGTCCGTACGCAAGGCTTTAAGATTTCTAAACTGATATTTTGTGTTATACTAATGCTTTCATTGTTGTACAGGATAATTTGTTAGCTAGGATTTGCCTACTTGTAGTAATTTAGTTAGGATTGTATTTTGTCTGTGAATTGTCTTCAGCTAGGTTCTTTGTGTTTGTTTAACTTGTATTATATAATGTGCTTAGCTAGGATTTTTGTTCAGGTCATGTATAGATTAGCTCTTTGTTTCGTATAGAATTTATGGTTAATACTTCGGATAGCATATTAGTAATTGTATGTTTGTTTGTATGTTTGCATTAGGATAATTGTGAGTGTGGTTGTGCTGGATCCATGAATGTGTTTGTATGAATGTTGTACTTCTATTGTTTTTCTAGTAGTTTTTATCTTTTTGTCTAACTTTCTATGTAAGAATCTTTCTATATTCTGAATACCTTATTTTCGCTATATTTAGTTTGGTTGCAACTATTTATTGTCTTTCGGGTATTCTGTTACTCCCTGCGTTTCGCTATTTTCGCCTGGCTATGACTTCCATTTTGCTACCACTTCTAACTTTAATTTTCTTAACTTCTATTTGTAGTTTCTTTCTTGTAACCATGGGTAAACGTGCCAGGATACGTTCCTCATAACTGGTCTCATGGGATTTGTGTGAGATCTACTTTTTAACGTTGAAATTTTCCTCAATTTTCAATTACTGAATTACGGTAGCATTCCCTCTCGTCCCGGTATTTTAGCAGGCGCTAAAATTTTTCTATCCAGGGGAGGATGTCAAAAACCAGTTTAAACCGGTTTCAGTCCAACAATCCAAACACGGAAGTATTTTCAAATCTGATTGCTTATACGTCTCTCCTAATTTGCATATTTGATTCAGATGTCTAACAGTGAATTCCTTGTGCAGTTGTTGTTTGGATTTGTCATCGTCTGGTCGGGTATTTTATTGGACCATTAAATCTATTATTACGCCACCCTCATCTCAGTTGGTTAGATGCGCTTTCACGGATGGATCCATTTGGACTGGTAAAGTTGTAGATTCCGGTTAGTTAGGTAGAATTGGAATAAATTATTAGAGTTAGGCCCGGTCTGGTAACCTGCAGTCGCACAGCCTCTTGATTCCTGCTCAGGTCCAGACAGCTGAGTCAGGGATTTAACAATTATATTATATTATTACTATATTATTATATTATTATTATTAATATATTATTTCTGTGCTGTTACACTTGCGAATCAGAGGAGCTATTCTGGAAAATGTAATGTTCATCGACATTGACATACACTTAACTATAGACAGAAAAATCAATTCATTATTTTAGGTCTTTGTTTAGTCTGCTTTCAGTCCTATCATTGTGTAATCGATACTTCCACCTTTGTACCATTTGGTCCTGTCTGTCCTGTCCTTTTCTTTGAGCTTGATCGAGATCTGCTGGACCTCCGACTACTCTTGGACGATGATCGGCCCACGGAACCATCTCCTGGTCTCCCGGAAGGGTAGACCGGACCCGTCGGACCCAGAGGAATACTCCCACCTCCACCCCGCCAGCCAAACGGTTCCACTGGCTGGGATTGGGGCCTAGGCGGTAGTCCTGGATAGGGTGGGAGATTTCTGGGCGGGGCTTGAGCTGGAAAATGCCCAGGCGGGGCACCATATTGCGCGGGATACTGAGGCACCTGGTAGGGTTGTGGCGATGCACCTGCTGTAGGCATCTGGTATTGCGGAGTTGTCCCAAGCCGTGCAGGGGCTGAGTATCTGGCCTCATAGGGCATCCCATAGGGCGAGGGCCCCGGCAGTCCCTGACCGTACGTCGGCTGACCTTGTGGCCTAAAGTAGGAACCGTATGGTGGCGGGCCTGGGGGTGGGAGTGGGGTTTGAGGGGATGCGGTCGAAGGTATAGGGACTCGAGGCTGCTCTGTGACGGTTCCAGCTGGAGTTTCCTTTAACGGGGGTTTCTGATCGCCTTTAGATTTGGTACAGCAACAGCAACAAACGACAACAGTCACAACTACAACAACAACTGCCGCTGCAGAGATGCCGACAATGGCCCCAATGGATAGGGTCATTTGAGAATTGTGTCAAACTAGAATCCGGTTTCCCTTTAGAAATTAAGTCATAGCAACAGTCATTTGCGACTGTTGGCAGCGGATGTAATCCCTTAACACGCTACTCGTTAAAGTTATCAAATTGCTTTGCAAAGCGTCAGGCTTAGACTTAGGCTTAAGATTCAGCAGGAAAACGCCGACTGCATACGAGTTCATCGTCCCCCACCCCTAAAAGTTGCAATATTCCGCTGTTGAGCCATTTAGATTTCATAAAATAAAGACTTCCTTGGCTGTATTAGATTTCAGTATTGTGTTAAAGTATTTAATACGTTGTATTAAATTTGAACACACATCGGGATTGTCTGTACCAAGATTCAGCCATCAAAAGCAGTGGCAATATTGATAATTCAATAATTCGCATATTATTACATTAATATTAATTAAAGCCACCAAGAGTTCTTTCAAGGCTGCTTTTAGTTAAAACGAAAAGTTTTAACTGCGGTTTGAATTGCATTATTGTATGCATATTCTTTTGGGAGTGCGACTAACTTTACAACTAATATATCTTCATGCCCAAGTTTGCAATTAGAAGCTTATCACACAGAAATGATAACACTGAAACGACTATTAGGAAAGGACAACTAAAATTAACAACGTTTTCGCATAAACTGGTGCACAAGCGACATGACGTGCTGCAGGGTTGCACAAATTTGCCTATTAATTTCATGCGCTTTGCTGCCAAATTGTGCAGTGTTCAGCTATAACTTCATTCAGTTTGTGCCCGGATTAAGTAAAAGTCATTTCCTGTTCAACAACCGGATTGCTTGCTTGTTGGCCAATCGCGGTCATTCAGTCACCATGATTGCCCAAAACTTCTGGACGGACATGAAGCTCACCAATTCCTGCCCAAATGTTACTGTCCATCAATATTATGGTATCGAAAATGAGACGGAATCAAAGCAATTGCATTCATTTTTTGACTATATGGCCTTCAGTGAGAGCAGATACGAGAATATGACCAAAATGGTGGCTGCTTTTCATGTTGTTCAGGTTAGTATGTACCTACTCCTACTTGTTGGCACAATAATTTGACTGAAGCGAACCAAACGTATAGTTAGGCCAAACTCGCTGTAATCTCCTCAACTCCAGCACCATCGCGTTTCACGTGTCGATGTTGCGCTTAGGCTTAGGCATAGGCTTTGGCTTGGGCTTAGGCTACATAAGGTTACGTCAGACTTGCTGTAACCTCCTCAACACGAGCACATATCACATGTCGATGATTAAGCTAAGCAGGCATCAAAACCACACTCCTACAATTCGATACTCATGACAAAGCATATTTAAGTTAAGCTTTTGCTTGACTGTAAGTCCCCCAACCAACCCTGCAACTTTAATCTTGATAGGTACATACTATTGCACAAATTCCAGCCAGACATGTGCTGAAGACATAGTTAAGTGGAAGTTAAGTGTCGGATTGAGGTAACTCTAATGGGAGGGAAAAAGCTCCCCCCAGTTATTCGTCTGATTCAAACCGGCAAAGTAAGCCAATGTCATTTATATCGAGTAGTACCGAATTTTGTTTAAAACAGGCAGTTGCAAATCAAGAAAACATGGTAGGTTAGCTGTAACCGGTAATGGCAACCGGTAAAGCAGTTTTAATTGCGCTGTACACGGTGTAAAGTTAAACAATGCCAAGCCTAGCAAACATAGCAAACATGGCTGTTTTACAAACATTTCCTATACGTAAATTTACCCAAAGATCTTGGAGTCATGATTAAATACACCGCACTCGTGGTTTGATTTTAACGGTTTTCGTTTTGTCTGGCGTTACTCACTCGTGGCTTCCGCTTAGGGTTGTTTCAAGCTGCATACCCTATCCAGCAAGGCTAAGCCTCCCAAGATTTACCATAAACTCAAGCCGTTTTGTAAGGCATGAACATTTTCCCGACGCTGGCTAACCAGGTAGCGCTCCTATCCTTAAAACTAGGGATTTAACACACTTTTCAGCATTTAGTCTTGGCAGTATTAAGCAATGACAAAACCTATCTCATGCAATGTTTATGTTTAGGTAAAGCTTTGTCAGAATATGATTAGTGACTACAGACTGCTACGAAGCCTGGAGGAACAGAAGTTTGACTGCGCCCTGGGTCACAACTTCATGCAATGCCCATACGAGCTGGTGCACAAATTTGACATCCCCATAATCTGGCTCTCGCCCGGCAGCTACGTCACTGAGCTGAGTCAGTACGCTGAAGGGATGACCTTCTCCACCTCCACAATTCCCAACGTCATGTCATCCATGTCAGATAAAATGAGTTTCTGGGAACGGCTGCTCAACGTGCTCATAACGTTCCCCGTTTACCTGTACTCTTCCTTGCCTCAGTCTCCCTTTCTTCAAGAGGCAGTGCATCTGTCACCCGATACCCCGATGCTGTGGGAGATGGGGGACCGTGCCCTGACTACTCTAGTGAACGGGGACCCAGTGCTAGACTTTCCCCGACCCCTGTTCTCTGGACTCTCCTATCTGGGTGATATTGAGGGACCGGATCATCAGAATTCGGATCCAAAATGGACAAGGTTGCTGGACTCAGTCACGGAAGGAATTATCTTGTTCTCCTTTGGCACGGCAGTTAACGTTGATTTCATGCCACAGGAAATGATTGTAGGTTTCAGCAGCCTATTATATCGCAGTCCATATGTTGTTTTGTTTTGTTTTAATCTCCACTTTAACCAAAATAATTTTTTGCAAAATAGCAGCCTGCGTGGAGAAGTCAGTTGGCCTTTTTGCGCGCGAGTTAATGGAGTAGAGTTAAAGTTTTTTAGCTCTTTTAATTCTCCAGCTGAGCTAAAATGAAATGTCTAACTCTTTTAACGACCCTGTCCGCGAAAAGGCTTGAGTTAATTTTAACTCTCTTACCCGTTTAACTCGCTGCACGAAAAGGCCCCAGTTTGTCAGACTGTAAGGGAAGCAGGCATAGGAAAGATTGATAAGCCTGCAATGGGAGTTCAGCTGATGGTCCCGTGGTGTAGTGGTTAGCATGTCTGCTCCGGAGTCAGAAGGGCCGTGGTTCGATCCCCGGCGGGACCAATTCTTTACTTTCAATGGTGAGAGAAAAGCTGAACCTCCCTCTTCCCTTCTCTCTTCTAGGTTCTGGTTTCGTGGGTACAAGGGTGCCTGACGCCTCTCGTTCGGGCTTGTCCTTGGTTTCTTCCTGATTCGCCAGCCCTGGTAGAAGCGCTACATGTGGCGAGGCTGCCAGGAGGACCCGGATTGGACTCCTGTCTCCGGTCCCCCAGTAGTTGCTTCTGGTTGGTTGGATCTAAAGGGGTCTGGAACGTGTGTCGGGGGAGCACGGATTCCTTGGGCTCAGAATGCCCTGCGCTGGATGCGCTCTCGGTTCGATTCCGAGTTGAGTAAGCCGCGGGACGCGCGTCTTGCAGCGCTTCTACCAGGGCTGGCGGATCAGGAAGAAACCAAGGACAAGCCCGAGCGGGAGGCGTCAGGCACCCTCGTACCCACGAAACCAGGACCTAGAAGAGAGAAGGGAAGAGGGAGGTTCAGCTTTTCTCTCACCATTGAAAGTAAAGAATTGGTCCCGCCGGGGACCGAACCACGGCCCTTCTGACTCCGGAGCAGACATGCTAACCACTACACCACGGGACCATCAGCTGAACTCCCATATCAGGCTTATCAATCTTTCCTATGCCTGCTTTCCTTACATCTCCCCCGGGTTTCTTTAAGACGCGTCCCGCGGCTTACTCAACTCGGAATCAAACCGAGAGCGCATCCAGCGCAGGGCATTCTGAGCCCAAGGGATCCGTGCTTCCCCGACACATGTTCCAGACCCCTTTTAGATCCAACCAACCAGAAGCAACTACGGGGGGACCGGAGACAGGAGTCCAATCCGGGTCCTGAGGCAGCCTCGACACATGTAGCGCTTCTACCACGGCTGGTGGATCAGGAAGAAACCAAGGACAAGCCCAAACGGGAGGCGTCAGGCATCCTCGTACCCACGAAACCAGGACCTAGAAGAGAGAAGAGAAGAGGGAGGTTCAGCTTTTCTCTCACCATTGAAAGTAAAGAATTGGTCCCGCCGGGGATCGAACCACGGCCCTTCTGACTCCGGAGCAGACATGCTAACCACTACACCACGGGACCATCAGCTGAACTTATGGAGCTCAGTAAGACTCAAACCTAACTAAATACACTTTAATAAAGGTAAAACAACAAGTTATAGTTAATAATAACAACAATATAATAATACTGGGATGAACCCTCAAGCAAGCACACAAACACACAATATAATAGGACTTACAGTTACAGCGACTGACGGGGGTCAGCCAACGTACCAAGCTCTGGGGAGAGCTGAGGGAGACACACAGAATATATACAATAAATGGGGGAGAATAGCAGAGTAAACGCAACTGTACACAAAGGCAGAAATAACAATAATGTAGCGCTTCTACCAGGGCTGGTGGATCAGGAAGAAACCAAGGACAAGCCCGAACGGGAGGCGTCAGGCACCCTCGTACCCACGAAGCCAGGACCTAGAAGAGAGAAGGGAAGAGGGAGGTTCAGCTTTTCTCTCATCATTGAAAGTAAAGAATTGGTCCCGCCGGGGACCGAACCACGGCCCTTCTGACTCCGGAGCTGACATGCTAACCACTACACCACGGGACCATCAGCTGAACTCCCATATCAGGCTTATCAATCTTTCCTATGCCTGCTTCCCTTACATCTCCCCCGGGTTTCTTTAAGACGCGTCCCGCGGCTTACTCAACTCGGAATCAAACCGAAAGCGCATCCAGCGCAGGGCATTCTGAGCCCAAGGGATCCGTGCTCCCCCGACACACGTTCCAGACCCCTTTAGATCCAACCAACCAGAAGCAACTACGGGGGGACCGGAGACAGGAGTCCAATCCGGGGCCTGAGGCAGCCTCGACACATGTAGCGCTTCTACCACGGCTGGTGGATCAGGAAGAAACCAAGGACAAGCCCAAACGGGAGGCGTCAGGCACCCTCGTACCCACGAAACCAGGACCTAGAAGAGAGAAGAGAAGAGGGAGGTTCAGCTTTTCTCTCACCATTGAAAGTAAAGAATTGGTCCCGCCGGGGATCGAACCACGGCCCTTCTGACTCCGGAGCAGACATGCTAACCACTACACCACGGGACCATCAGCTGAACTCCATATCAGGCTTATCAATCTTTCCTATGCCTGCTTCCCTTACAAGACAAAAACGGTGAGTTCGTAAAGTTTGGAATTTCAAAAATTGAAATTCAATATGTTTGCATATTTGTAGAAAATTTTCGCAGATGTGCAGAACGAATTCTCAGACTATTTGGTAATTTGGAAGTTCAAGAAATCTCTGATACCTTCGTGGATACATATCGACAAACATGTCCACATAGTCGACTGGATGCCGCAAAGGCAGATTCTAAGTAAGAAATCTTTTTTTACAAGGCACGAAGTGTGGCATGGTCTTGCTTAATAGTAGGTATAAAAGACGTGCATATTTATTACACCTGCTTTATTTGCAGTTATGTCATTAGATCAGGTATTTCTTCATTCAAAAATTGAAAGCTGTACACCACCAAGAGCTCGAAAAAGCTCGTCGACTTGTTGGAACTGGAACCAACGATACCAGCTTACCGTGCCGGCGATCGACCAACTGGGTCACAATTGCTTCTGTGGAAAGCGCCTTCACAATTACTCAAATCCAATGTGTACAACTCTAAGGGCCTTTTCGTCCAGCGACTTAGGGGGGGGGTCGCTTTTTGGCCGAAATTTTCGACCATCTCCGATTTTGCTCATTTTCACGTATTTTGTAGTCCCAATTGGTCCCCAAAACAAGACGGGTGCGTTTTGCGTAATATTGCTTCAATCGTTCTGTAGAGCCCTTAAAAGGTGATCTTGACATGTGTTAAACATAGGAAAATGAAAAAGTTAGGTTAAAAAGTTTGTGGCAGAAAAATGTTTCGCTGTATGAAAGATACAGCGCTGCAACTGTGTTGTACATGTTAAGGACATATCAGAGAGTGCAAATAACCCTTCTGGTACAATTCTGTTGAGTGTCTGATTTTTTGCGATTTTTCAAAGTCAAAATTTTGTAAAAATGGTGCTTTTTGTACCACGAAAAACAGGACCAGCGAAACATTTTCGCCTGTCCTGCACGATTGGCAAAAGCTACAAAAATTGCTTATAGATAGTTGCACTCTACGTATACTCAGAATTCTTATGACAGTAGTTGCACAATTCTACCATTTGTAGTGCTCTCAAAAAACTTGCCAAAAATCATCATTTTGCACAATTTTCACGTTCTTTTAATAATTTCTCACACGTTACCCACTCAAAAGTCACCAATATTGGCACATAAAACTCTCATTGCCTGCCGGACATTATGCTAAAGGCAAATGCTTCAAGGTAGAACTTTTCTGTCGTGTCGGCTCCTTTGATCTCTTTAGGTCACAAAAGTCAATTTTTGAAATTTCCAAAATATAGACAAATTGGGTATCATTCGATAGCTACTGATGAGCTGAACAACTTTTCTAATAGAACTGTGTGTCTGAAATGTGGTAACTGAAAGTTAGAGCAAGTTAAAGTTTGAGGGCACAGTTAGTTGAAAAAGGCTCAGTTCACAATTGAAAATGTACTGTGAATGACTGGGTGGATATCCCGGAGTCTTTTTAGTATTAAAATATAAGCCAACCCTCAGAATTAATTTGCCATATTAGTTGACCCAAATTTCGCTGCCGTTCTGCCTCAGCATGACCTTGGAGGGCAAATCACAGTGATTTTCAAGTTTTCCAACTTTATAGCTGAATATCTCTGCCACAGTTTGATTTCGAACTCTAATGTTTTGTCTTGTTTTTGAGAACATATGTACATTGTACATATTGTGCATGAAAATGAGCGAAATCCGTGACTATAGATTTTGACCCAAAGCGACCCCCCCCCTTAAGGGGGATGGGTCCATTTTTGGCCGATTTTTGGCCGAAAATGTCTCCGTTTAGAATGGTCTACGGTAGAACGCCCCTTCTACCAACTGACGCAGCGTTGGCCTTGCCTGAACACAATTACAATGATGCACCAACTTATGCTGAAGAATTGACTTCACAGCTCAGAGCGGTGTGGAGTATTGCCTCTGACTTGCTTAGACAAGCACAAACCCAAGCAGAAGACCCTCTACTACCAAGGAACATGCTGGCCTGAGTGGCGTATTGGGGACAAGGTCTTAATGAATTTTCCGAAACGAAGGAAACTGGCTTTGCAATGGCACGGTCCCTATGTCATCACGGGACTGCGAATTCCAAACGTTGCTATAACTCCAATTCATGGGAAAAGAATGGGGAAAGAGCAAATTGTCCATAGCAACAGGTTGAAACTGTATCGTGACCCTTTTGTCCCAGGAATCACAGAATATCAACCCACCCGGAGAGTAACTCCAAATTCTGAACCTGAACCACCTACAATGGGTCTTATCCAAGAACATTCCTTGAATCCTGTATATCCTGGGACACCCTTTCGCCGATATCCCACCAGAGCGTTACCAACCTATCTAACGGTTTTCTGAAACTTATCCTACTTTATCCTGCTTGTATACTTAGTTCATTAGCCTAAGTTAAGGGGGGGTCCATTTTTGGCCGATTTTTCGACCATCTCCGATTTTGCTCGTTTTCACATATTTTGTTCTCCGATTGGTATATTTTAACGAGTTTTTGAAATTAAAGTCGGATCTTTTACGGTTAATGAGCAATTTCACTTCAAAGTTGAGAGCTCATGTGTTAAACATAGGAAACTGGAAAAGTTTCAATTTTTTGACTAGTGTCAAAAAATCTCGAAACTGGGCAAAGATTATCAGCACAATTTGGTATCATTAGAAACGTCTATTTGCATACTTTAATTTTTTGGAATTAGATATTTGAGTTAGGCCTTTAAATTTTTTAAAATAATTTTTGAAGCTTGTTGACTGTGAAATTTGACGTTTTTCGTTGTTGAAAATTGGGGTGTTTCAACTTTGATCAAGCATTACATAAATTGAAAGGCCTAACTAAAAAATCTGATTCCAACAAATCACAGTATATAAGTAGACGTTTCTAACAATACCAAATGATGCTGATAATCTTCGCTCAGTTTCGAGATTTTTTGTCACTAAAAATTTGGTTTTTTACCAAAATTTTTAATTTCTTCGATTTTTTGCCTATTACGTGAGACCATTGCAATCAGCAGCTACCAAATGCCAAAATATCTCGTTTCTCGTTATTTCTGGTGGCTGTAGCTCAGTGTAGACTACAATTATTCCAGCTAAGTAGCCCAACGTGGTCGCTGCATCCCAATCTGTCGGACTGGTACCCATATAGCAAAAATATCGATTTTTTCAAATTTCTCAAAATATGACAAATTTGACATCAATCGAAAGCTCTTAATGCGGGGAACATTTTTTCTTCTTGGGCTATGGTCCGCAAATGCACTAAATTGAAGTTAATGGCTGTTAAAGGGTTTTGTTATCTAACCTCAACATTGACCTTGCTGCTCCTTAAAAGTCGTTAAAAAGGCATAAAATCACGTTTAGCCTGCCAATACCGGGACAAAATTAATTCTTTAGATCAATTTTCAAATGTACACCCCATTGAAGCTCCAAAATCGACGACTGTATAAGGAAAATTGCCTTAGTCTCAAGCGGTACCCTCGTTTCGCCCATTATTACACTTGCAAGCAGTTGATAGCTCGTAACTCGTGGAGACATGGATGAAACAACTCAATATTTAAACTTGGTACTTACAACATATGTACCTATATTGTGCATGAAAATGAGCGAAATCCGTGACTATCGATTTTGACCCAAAGCGACCCCCCCTTAAACGAGATTAAAGGCTTAAACTTAACTCAATTCGCGCTAAGGGTAAAAAGAGTTAAACAGTTCGTTTAACAACAACTTGAGGGTTAAACGAGTCAAAAATGTTTACTAAACTCTTTCAACGCGCGCTCGAAAGAGCCCTAAGCTGACTGTCCTAAAACTTCCCTTTTGCTCTGTAGAGTCTCATGTTTTTTGTTTCAGAACATCCAAAATGTAAAGTATTCATAACCCATGGCGGCTACAACAGCTTAGTTGAATCAGCCAAGGCCGGTATGCCTCTCATAACCATGCCTTTGGTGATAGATCAGTTCGGAAATGCGCGAAGAGTTGAGCGCCTGGGCTTTGGCAAAATTCTGTACAAAACTGAGTTTTCAACTTCAAGTCTTCGCAGTTCTATAGTGGAAGTTATGTCTGACAACAGGTTCGCCCATATTTTGTAAGGTTAAAAATTTTGCTTTGCATTTTTGACTGTTGCGAAGTTTTGCAGCTGTTTTCACAACCATCGTTATTATTTTTTACGTAAATTTTTACAGACTAGTTTGACTAGCTTAAGAAAATATGATTAGTCGATTCTATCGCTGCTATGCAGAATCCTTTGTAACTTCTGTTAGTTTTTGCACGAGCCTCTATTAGGATGGCGACGTTTTCTCTAAGGTTTTAAGCTTGCGAAATGCTCTGTGCATTTAGCTAGTCATCGCGGAAACGGTACCAGCCAACATTGTTAATTATATATTTATGTGCGAGTCAAGTTACAGAAAGTAATATGGAAAGTAACCAATCATGAAGTTCACTCATTATGGTTGGTTAAGTTCATTAGGGAAAACTCCAAACTATTCAGAGCATCTCCTATGCTTAAACTGCAGGGAAGGCTTTGCTGTCAAAAACTGTTCCTGTTATGACCTTTGGGTTTTAGGTATAAAAGCAACGCCAAAAAGATTGCAAGGATGTTAGAAAGCCATTTGATGACAGATCACAGGCTGGCCTTTCATATCGAACGAATGATACGCAATTCCAGGCATTGGCCTAACTTAGCATCTGCCAGGCTGAGCTTCATAAAATACTTTAATTTAGACGTTATTTTGACATTTGTTTTTGTGCTATTTTTTGTTGCCTACGTTAGCGCTAAGATGGCTTCAAAACTGCTTGCGAAAATGAAGGGTTAACCAGTAAGATGACGTCTTTCAGCTTACGTCTACCTTTTGTCCTTTTGAATAATTTTTATGCCTTTTTGTCTTTAGATTTATACTATTTTGTTTGCACATGAAATAAAAATTGAGAAACAATGAAGTGAAGGGCGTGATTGTGCCCTGTGTGCTTAGGAGGGTTAAGGTTTGCACAAGATATAAAAATTGAGAGAACGTTTTAAGGTTTTTGAGTGCTACGCTTCCAGCATTAGATCTCAGCACACCCATTATATACAGCCCGGGTGTTTTAAAGAAACGTATTCGTCTTAGTATAACTACAACAAGCAATAGTTTGTGCAAAAGGTAGAGTTTCCTGTGCGAACATTTTAGTAAACTGTAAACCTGCTGCACAGCCAACAATACCTTATAAATGAGTTCATACATGCTTACTAATAGAAACTATACGTGCAAGACATTGTGTGCTACGGTACTGCGGTGTGATCAGTTTACTTCAACTATTTGAACGCCGATTGTAAGTGATTCAGTCAATGTGGTAATGTCTGCTTCTGTTATATGGCTTTGAATATGTATAAAAGCAGAGCAGTTAATGAAAGAATTTTGTGAGTCATCAGAATAGTTAATGTTTCCGGTTTTGGAATTGCAAGATTGCAGAAGCAATTTTATTCACATATGCATAATTACATTTATCACAACTACAATCTTTAGAAATAAGAATTCACACGCAAAAGATGCCGGCCCTATCTTAAACCACTGTGCACACGCATTTATGGTAACGTGTATCTTTATTAAGTAAACTGCGTGTGAGGACTCGGGCTGAGCAAACATAAGAGACCTGCTGCGCTGAGGCGCAGCAGGAAAAAGTTTCGGCTTAATTCACAAGTGATAGCTACCTAAGTGATATGTATTATGTACTGTCATAGTTTAGCAATGATAACAGTAATATAGTTTGCAATAAGTGCATGCAGGAGAAACTGTGAAGTTTATTTAGTGTGTTGTTGTGCATAGCTGATAATGGCCCTCGTCAAGCCTTCACTATATGGGCTTCTAGTGTTATGTATTTTGTGGTCAGCTAATGGCTACAAATTCATTCAATTTGTGCCAGGATTAAGTAAAAGTATTTTGCTATTCAACAATCGAATAGCTTGCTTGCTGTCCAGTCGCGGGCATTCTGTCACCATGATTGCACAGAATCTTTGGACCGATCTGATGCTCACAAATTCTTGCCCGAATGTTACAGTTTATGCATTGTACGGTACTGAAAATGAGACGGAGTCTAAGCAGCTCCATTCCCATTTAGACTACATTGCTTTCAGCCAAAGCAAGAACGAAAATATGACCGAAATGCTGACTACATTCCACAACGTTCAGGTGAGCATTCGCTGCAAATGTTTCATTTTTTGCGGAATCCTTGAAGACTGCTGAGAATGTTGATTTTGCTTGTAGCAGTAAATAAATTACGAATCTAAAATGCGTTTGATGTAACTTTAAGATAGGATCGGATCCTGTCCGATGAAAATTTTGACGGGACTTGTACCCTGAAGCCAATTTTCAAATGTGGCTGGTACCATAAACATAAATTAGTGTTAGCAGTAGAATAATTTGCCCAAATTTTTAATAAATTCGCAACAAAATTGTCAAATTCTAGGAAAATTTCAAAATTCTGGTCGAACTTTTATAGAAAACTTTAAAACTTTTATAGAAAACTTTAAAACTTTTAACCTTTCTGGGTTGCTGATGTTTAACAAATATGTTCGTAGTTCGTGTTCGTGTTCGTAGTAATATGTTCGTAATCAGCACAACAACTGAAAGAAAATATTTATGCGTGACTTTCTCGAGAATGCTCCCTTGCCAATCTTTTCTACTTTTTTTGTAAATCAAAGCCAGCGTAATGCCACTGCAGAAATTAAATTCAAAGTTTACAAGAAGAGCAAGTATAGTTGGGCTTCGCTTCTATCTTCACATTTACAGCCAACGTGAAAAAGGTAGCTTTACCGCAAAGTTAATTCCCTCAAATTTTAACACATATACTGTCGCGATGACAACCGATCCATGCGACTGCCCGTTTATTTTTTCAGTCTCGATTTCTTATCTCTGTTCCTGTTGTTTAGGTGAATATCTGTCAAAACATGATGAATAACCTGATGCTTCTGCGAACTCTTGAAAGGCGGAAGTTTGACTGCGCCTTGAACCACTTCTTCATGCAGTGTCAGTTGGATCTCATCCATAAACTGGACATTCCAGTGATTTGGGTAGCCCCGGACAGCTACGTTTCCGAGCTGACTCAGTACGCGGAAGGACTGCCCCTTTCTATCTCGACGATTCCTAGCATGATGTCCGCAATGTCGGACACAATGGTCTTCCAAGAGCGCCTACAAAACTTCGTCTCAACTTTCTACCTTCGCCTGTTCACCTCCCTTTCCCCGCAATCTCCCTTTCTCCGGGAAGCCTCACTTTTGTCACCCGACACTCCGAGGCTTTGGGAGACTAGCAGTCGTGTCCTGTCTACCTTAGTCAATGGATATTCTGTACTAAATTTTCCCAGACCCCTGTTCTCAGGTCTATCCTATCTTGGTGATATAGAGGATTCGGAACAGCCAAATGCGTCCCCTGAGTGGACAAAATTATTGGACTCTACCCGAGAAGGCATCATTTTATTCTCTTTTGGCACAGCTGTTAGCGTGGACTATATGCCACATCAAATGATTGTAGGTTTTCACAGGTTCTACCCCTGGATTTTATGCTTGCACATCCAGGAATGCATTTTACGGACAACCAGCCTGTGTGTTTACAAAAAAAACGCTTACAATGTCTTGGTATATTTCAAATTTCAAGTCAAGGTCAAATGTTTTTCGGACACCTCACCCCAGTTGGCATTCCGGTTAGGGGTAGTCTCAGCTTGTTTTCAATGTTTGTTGGATGTTGGGAGCTGACATTGAATAACTGCAATTGCAATTATCCGAGGTATTCTCCAAGGCCATCGGGCTATCCAACAATCGAATTGTAAAAAAAGTGTTATTTTTTAGGAATTGATTTGAGTAGTATAAGATCATTTTAATATATACCAGCTTTATTCCGGCAGCTCCATATACTGTGTTAATTTTACAGAAGACCTTCGCAGATGTTTTGAATGACTTCACTGACTATCTGGTAGTCTGGAAATTTAACCAATCTCTCGTGCCTCCCGGAATACAAATGAAGAAACATGTACACATAGTGGAATGGATGCCCCAGAGATTAATATTAAGTAAAAACCAACAGCTTTCCAACTTTTGTTAGGTTGATTTTGAGTGCATTGTGGATTCTGCTTATTTTCGGGCATTTTGCATTGATGTCGTGAGTTTTTTTGCAACTTTGCGTAATCTAAAAAATTATTTCATTTCAGAACATCTAAAATGTAAAGTCTTCATAACCCATGGCGGCTACAACAGTTTAGTTGAATCTGCCAAGGCGGGTATACCCCTCATAACTATACCTTTGGCAATAGATCAGTTCGGAAATGCACGAAGAGTTGAGCGACTCGGGTTTGGAAAAGTACTCTACAAATCGAAGCTCTCTGCTTCAGTTCTTCGCAGATCAATGGAGGAAGTTATAAATGACAACAGGTATTAAACACACATTTTCGTTATAATATGGACTACGGTAACTTGTACACATTTTTTCTGACAAATACTCTGAATTACTCTAAATCTAATTTAAAACTAATCTAATCTAATCTAATCCGGACACAGCAAAGCATGAGATGAAATATCTTTCAAACATTACAATTGTGCACAAGGCCTATAAAAATATATTTTCAATTCGAACATAGTGGTCCATTGGTAAGTTGGTCCGAAAAAGACCTTTGGTAGATGTATTGCCTACGACGTTAATAGTTTAATGCATTCTAGATATGATTTAAATGCCAAGAAGGTTGCAAAAATGTTGGAAAATCCCCTGCTCTCCAATGAACGTTTGGCCTTTCACATTGAGCGAATGATTCGTAACTCCAGAAACTGGCCTAACTTAGCCTCGGCCAAAATTAATTCGATGCAATACTTTAATCTGGACATTGTGGTGACGTTTGCTTTAACACTATCATTGCTTGCCTACTTTGCCACAAAAATAGTTTAAAGCAATTGACTGCCGGATTGAAAAGGTAGGGTGCCAAAGCAGCCAATGCCGCATCTATATATCTTCGCCTGAATTTTTGCAGTGGCAACACTGTAAATATTAAGCGAAAATAGTGAATGTGTCCTCCAAACTAATAAAATGAGGTGATAACTTGTATGAACAGGTGAATGTATAAGTTTGAACTTGATTGAGCAAGATTCCTCTGAAAAGAATTGTTTAATAAAATTTGGCTATATTATTGCCTGGATCTTTAGAAGTGCTAGCTTTTGAGTTTCTTATTCCTATTCCGCATTATAAATACCAAAAGCTGCAGATACCATTATCAAAATGAAACCATGAGTTAATCCGCTAATCCTATTTCCGTTCACTTCTGTAGCGCTTCTACCAGGGCTGGTGTACCGAGAAGAGACCGAGCGATGTGAAACGTGATACCCACGAAACCAGGACCTAGAAGAGAGTAGGGAAGAGGGAGGTTCAGATTTTAACTCAGGATCGAAAGTAAAGAATTGGTCCAGCCGGGGATCGAACCACGGCCCTTCTGACTCCGGAAACAGACATGCTACCGCCACACCACAGAGCCATCATGTGAACTCTCATATCAGGCTTATCAGTCTTTCTAATGCCTGTTTTTCTTACAATGGATAGCTGGCTAGAGCTGACGGCGAACTAGACAGACTACAGAAAACAAGGGAATTTGAGAAAAGTTTATACCACTTCTCTTGGGATTAGCAGTTGACAATCTAAACATCTTGGAACAGATCATTATAGCAACTATGCGAGCATGAACATAACGCTTTAAAGTTAAGCAATATTCTCGAACATTATGCCAAAGATACTGGCAAAAAATCTAGCAATAGATGTGTTCAACTACTTGTTTGTTAGCCGATGATACAACCACCACTCGTATACTTATCCAAATATACTATTAATACTATTTACTGAACTGAACGTATACTTATTTCTGAACAATTAGACACCTTTCCACTTAGTGTGGACCATTGATTTATTAACTGATTTATTTGATTCACTGATTGGTCGGAAAAATGATGATCGAACATGCCATAACCTTGATCGTTGCCGGAGTGATCATCCTAATCATACTCATTGTTGCCTGCTGCATCTGCTGTTTCTGTGAGTCGTTTGAGGAGGAGGAGCAGCCTGTGGTCTACCACACCTTCCCCCCTTCCCCCATGGTGTATCACGTGACCGGTCCCCCACCTCCACAGGGTCTGGGCAGCCCCCAGTACCCTATGGCAGGGCCGCCCAGATTCTCCGAGCCCAGGCCGTCGATCAGCGGCTCCAGTGAGCCCAGAGTCGCCAAAGCAGCGGGCTACAAGTCGCCACCGCGCAGCACTCGATTGAGCGTGGAGCGGGAAACGGGGACGGGGAGTCTCAGAAGCATGACGGCCAAAAGTGAACCCATTCGTTCGCCGCCCTACCCTCTCACACCGACGAGTGAACCGAGACTGGACCGGAAATCCCTGGGCGCGGTCAGTGTTACAGGTATGGATTTGACTATTTGCTATCACCCGTACAGTGCTTTCCTTGCCTAGATGTAGTTAAGCGCCTAAACATATTCAATTTCCAACTAGCAATCTCAATTTGAGTGTCTGAAAGAAGCCGTGATTTAAATGACCCAAAAATGTTGCAATACAGCCCAGGGGCTGCACTCCTTGTAAAATCACGTTTCGGGTTAGTGGACTAACTCTCCTCAAACGATCTAGAATTCATGGATTATTATATTTCAGTTTTAGACTTTGAGTTAGAATGTTCTTCTTTCCGAAACTCACAGTTAGTAATCCATGAAAAACACACAAAGTTCGAGGGGACAGTACAGTATTGACATTATGACATCACAGCGTGTCGAAGCCAAAGCTAGAGATGAAGTCTAAGCCTACTAAACCTAACCCTGAGCCACACTTTTAACTCAGGCTTCGATATACCCTAGGATTAGATTTTTCTTCGCCTAATAATTTTAGTAATCCACAAATGCACCAAAAATTTCTTTAGTATATAATCCATGACTACAAGAACAATAATGACAGCAATCCATGGCGGTGCCAGCCATAATTTCAGCAAACCATAAAACCGATACCCCTCAAACTGAGCACCTACTGCGTTATTACTTTGCTACAGATAAAATTATGTTTGAATTTTGTAGAGTGAAATTTGAAGGTATATACTGGACCTGGCTGCTAATGGAAATATATAGGTACAAAAGCCGGCTAAGAAAGGACTAAGCTAAGGAAAAGCCAGTTACGGAAGGCTAAGTGTAGCTAAGTTGGCTTTAGGACTAAGTTAAACTTTGATATTGTTGTTTTTACTGCAGCGGATTCTGTAACCAGCGGCCAGCGGCGCAAAGCACCGCCTATTTCGAAAGCAGGACGTCGCAAAAGCGACACGTCTATCAAGTCGACCACCTCCAGCCCGTCTCCTTCCAGCAGATCAAAGAGGCGCCGACGTCGAAGACGGGCGCGTCGCCACTCGGATCCCCACGATCGCAGAAAAAGTCGTCGTCATCATCGTCGCCATCATCATCGGCGTCGTTCTCAGTCGGGCAGACAGCCAAGTCCTGCAAGGTTGCACATTTCGCTGCCCCCGACCTAATAGAAGGACGCGCCTGCAAATAATGCATGTTTGTGATTTGATTGACTGTTGATTTATTTACTGGTTGTGTCAAAGGGAGGGGGGTGTGTTTCCTTCTAAAAACAAAAAAATTAATATCAGCTAGAGTGTTTTCGTCAGTTCTTATGAGTCTACCATCACAACATAGTGTTGACCGCACACGTGCTTGAAGTGTTTCCTGCAAAAGTCTAGTGTCAATCAGTAACACCAGGGGGAAACAGTTGTTATGAGTGAAGCGATATTGCCGATGCTTTTGATGAGCCGTACCTAGGATAAAAGGGGAACAGTAACATTTCGCCACCGCTACTGATTTGGTAACGATACGGAGTCGAGCCGGTGGGACGGGCACAAAACAATCACTGGCCTGGACCAATTTTATTCGGGTATCATTTTCAAGGGTTAGAGTTCTCACGGATTTGCTCGCTCCGTTCCGTTTCAAGGTTAAAAGATTTTAGAACATAGTTTTTAGGGGATCATTTATCGGGATGGTGGCCAATGCTCATATCTCAAGAACTACCAGGTTGATCCGGCTACTTTTCATAGCACATACTCCTGCCCTCAGGCTCTTAATACAGAAACTGTCAACGTAGCTTAGCATAACATAGTTTTAGCTTATCGCGAACTACATAATTAAGAAAATGTCTTTATTTTGTTTTGTTTCTTTCTCCTAAAACTGTGACTTTGCTGTAAAAGAAGATATCAAGAAATGCTAAAAACTGTCAAGTTTAATGCATTCCGATATAATACCTCCTTGCAGTTTTGAGCATGCCATATTTAATTGCATTATATATATACGACGTGAATTATAATAAGCTATGTAAGAAACAACACAACGACATTGAAATGGCACATTATATGTTTTGGCATCAGGCCCTCTATGGCTACCAAAGCATACATTTTGCATATTCGGTCGGTTTGGGATTATAACGGCTTCCTTGACTGCAGTTGAAAGCTTTTGCAAAATCATTGGAATTGCTCAGCATGCCCAGAACTCTAAAGAAAGCAAACAGGAATAAAAAGGAATGCGAAACGGCAAACATAGAACAAACATGTAAATTATGCTTCTACACATTCGGACAGCCCGATTTTTCCCGGATTTCGCGAATGGCGAAGAACGATACTTCCCGGTGTTCTTAAAAATGGTAAGCGGACCAAGGGAAGCATAAAGCGTTTGTCTCCGATTTTGCTCAAAATTTGGTCAAACGCTAATTCTACCATGCTGATTTCGACGCTGAAATTAAAATGTCCGGATAATTTACAGGTTTCCAGGTGTTCGAAAAAAATAAAATAAAATAAAATAAAATTATCTATAAGATTGACTTCTGATTCATATATATTCTGCTACCCAGAAAACATCTGTAAGCAGTTATGGTCACCCTTCCATGCGATGGCATGCGATGGCAGGGAAGTGGGTGATGTAAGTTGGAGTGAGAGGGTATGTACATTAGTGGAGCAGGTGTGTCATCCTAATGTGTAGCTGTGTGTGCGCATGTTAATGTGATGTGTGCTAGAAGAACAAGTGGCATGCGTTCACCCTCCCCCAGTTTTCACATTCGAAGTGTGTCTGTTTGTTTGTTTATGTGTATGTATATTTGTGTTAAGCGAACGATGTCATGGGCGACCCTTATGTGTGTATATGTGAATGTTGTGTGAACGATGTCACGTGTTTGATGGTTTTTGTTTGTTTGATTGTTTGTTTATGTTTGTGTGTAAATGTGCATATATGCGTGTTAAGTGAACGATGTCACGAACGATGTCATGGGGCTACCCATGTATGTGTAGGGTATGTGTATGCGTGTATGCTAAACGATGTCACGAACGATGTCATGGGGTAGCCATGTGTGTAGGAGTATGGTGTATGTGTGTATGCTGAACAATGTCACGAACGATGTCAAAGGGCTACCCATGTATGTGTAGGGGTATGTGTATGTGTGTATGCTAAACGATGTCACGAACGATGTCATGGTGCTACCCATGTATGTGCAGGGGTATGTGTATGTGTATATGCTGAACGAAGTCACGAACGATGTCATGTGCTACCCATGTATGTGTAGGGGTATGTGTATGTGTGTATGCTAAACAATGTCACGAACGATGTCATGGTGCTACCCATGTATGTGTAGGGCTATGTGTATGTGTATATGCTGAACGAAGTCACGAACGATGTCATGTGCTACCCATGTATGTGTGTAGGGATATGTGTATGTGTGTATGCTAAACGATGTCTTGAACGATGTCATTGTGCTACCCATGTATGTGTGTAGGGGTATGTGTATGTGTGTATGCTAAACGATGTCGCGAACGATGTCATGGGTGCTACCCATGTGTGTGTGGGGGTATGTGTATGTGTTTATGCTGAACGAAGTCACGAACGATGTCATGTGCTACCCATGTATGTGTAGGGGTATGTGTATGTGTGTATGCTAAACGATGTCACGAACGATGTCATGGTGCTACCCATGTATGTGTAGGGGTATGTGTATGTGTGTATGCGTAAACGATGTCACGAACGATGTCATGTGCTACCCATGTATGTGTAGGGGTATGTGTAGTGTGTATGCTAAACGATGTCACGAACGATGTCATGGTGCTACCCATGTGTGCGTGGGGGTATGTGTATGTGTATATGCTGAACGAAGTCACGAACGATGTCATGTGCTACCTGTGTATGTGTAGGGATATGTGTATGTGTGTATGCTAAACGATGTCAGCAGTGATGTCATGGTGGTCCGTATGTATGTGTGGGGGTAGTGTGTATGTGATATATATATATATATATCACATACACATACCCCTACACATACATGTATGAACATATATATATATATATATATATATATATATATCTATATATATATATATATATATATATAATATATATATATATAAGTATATATATATTCATTTCGTGTTGCCATCGCATGGATTGTCTACCAAGCAAATCGAGGTTAAAACTCCGGTTCCTCTTTTCCCCACGAATCAAAAGATGTGGTTTATGCAAAAATTTTGCGATATTTGAACTCAGCTTGATCATAAATATACGGTTTCCAAATTTTAGCTCGATTGGCTTTTGTGCACTACTGGGTAATGGGAAAGACCTCAAAAGTTTTCAAATTATTGAAGGAAGTTAAAAATGAAGACACTCACACTGTGGCAAACATTTTAAAATCAGACAAATATTACACAATCA
>JASAND010012815.1:0-11046 GCA_030248195.1 Trissonchulus latispiculum
TGAGCCAGAACCCCCATTTTTATACTACTTATAAAAGTAAATGAACTTCCTGCTTCATCGTGGCTTATATTCTGCGCCATTTAAGGTACTGGTTCGGGTATGTGCACCAAACTTTGAAAGTCTGTAATTTATTCAGTTCTTGGAGTTCAACAATGATTTGCATAGGAACTATTTTAAAGCTAGGAATGTATTCATTACAACAAAATGAAGTATTTCTGACGTAATTCTACTGTTTGAATTGGACATGTGATAACACAAAAGTAATTTTTGAACATGGATTTCTCTGAGTGTGGGAAAGCTAAAGAAAATGGGTTTAAGTTAAAATAAAAAACCTGAGGAAAAAATTTGGCTTAATTTTTTTAATTTTATACTGTTTATCCTAGATTAAATATTGCATTAGGAAGAAAT
This sequence comes from Trissonchulus latispiculum, assembly GCA_030248195.1. Lineage (NCBI taxonomy): Eukaryota > Metazoa > Nematoda > Enoplea > Enoplida > Ironidae > Trissonchulus > Trissonchulus latispiculum. Next base: position 409 of record JASAND010012815.1, read on the forward strand.
TTAATGGCATTAATGTTTTTACGGTAACACCGGCCCATTTTGGATGACCAGACGGGACGTACTGTATTTGGATTCTTGTATAGTAAAAATTCAAAGATTAAGTGAAATTTCTGATAGTTGTTTGGTAGGATTCTGCTATAATGTCTAATTCTTTGTAGTTATGCTTAAATTAAAATGTGGTTGACACTACAAAATTGTTCCTCTACTTCTACGTTTCTGCTTTACGTGGGTTCACGTAGTGAAAGTATACACGTAAAAGTGAAAGTGAAAGTATGAAAGTATACAGTAAAGTATAAAGTAGTACACGAATTCCGACAAAGCTTGATGAGACTGTGCCTTCCTAGCTCAGTCGGCAGAGGCTTTGCTTAGTGCGCAAAGAGCCGTGGGTTCGAGTCCCACCGGAGCTCCTTTGTTTTTCGGAACCTTCGGTAGTACACGACTTTCTTCTTATTGGTATAACCTCGGGCACCACAACCTGAAATTGGAGACCTTACTGGTATCTCATATAACCATGCCCACTGGAAGAACTAGGCTCTGCCTTGCCAGTGCCTTGTTTGGGGCCTGCTCGTTTGCTTCATTTTGAAAATTTTAAATTTAAAATTTAAAATACGCCTTATCAGCAAAAGCTTAAAGAGGATTTCCAAGAAATATCATATGTAACTACCCCGGAAAAGCTGAGGTTCAACTGCGGAATAATGCCGCCTTAGGATCCTGATTGTTAAATTTATTACAACAGAACGAATCTGGATTGTTTTTAATGAGTGAATCATGAAAATGAATAAATTTACAAACTTTCAGCAGAATATCGTTCCGTGACTCAAAAATTGTGTGCAGCGCTACCCTCGCGCACATCACTTTATAATTGGATATCGGAAATAATCGAGAGAGGACCAAAGAAGAGTAAGGGATGGATGAGAGAGTACTCCGCCCAACGATCATGACTCAAAAGATTTCGGGTCTGACTCAAAAAGTGGGTGTGCTCAAGGTACAGCATTGCATTACAGTGCACTATTAACAGATCTGTAAGCTGGAGAATTTATGTATAACTTGTGTAAGCATAAAACAACCTGAGTTAAGTCAACAAAAAGTATTTTTTGACTTGAATAATCTGCCGATGGTTATTTATGAAAAGGGTCGGCTTAAACGGCTTAAATTTAAGCCGTTTAAGCCATTTAAGCCATTTAAGCCGTTTAAGCCGACGTCCCTTTTCATAAATAAATTCACTTTTAAGCTAAGCCGGTTAAGTGCTTTTTATGAAATGGCCCTTAGTTATTATGTACTCTTGTTGTCACTCAAGGTGATCAGTTCTACTGCCCGGCTACTTCCCAAACCTGCATATGAAGAATACATCAGTTTTGTGGCTCCATCGTATTTGTTGTTGTTTTCGTTGCCGACATCTAGACATTGTTTCGTCCGTAGTCCACTTATTTGTCCTCCTTTCGGTCTCTGAACATTAGTCTAGATATGTTTGCTGATCCTTGCTTTTGATCTTCCTTAAAATATTTTTAACAATTATTGCGAAAGTAAACATGTAGTTATTGCGGTCTTAACTTGTGAGGTATATACTTGTGCGTTTTATTCGTTTCACAATTTCCTGCTTTTCGTTTTTTTACGTTCTGTGAAACGTTGTGATCATTAAACACCTTCAGAGGTTGTCTGCCTCCTGGTTAGTAGTAAAACCGATCTTCAAATTTAATTTCAATTCAAATTCCTATTCAAATTCAACTTAAAGTACATCAAACTGAGGAACTTTGTTTCTGCAGAAATTTCGACCTGTGGTAAAAAGAAATGGATGCGCCTCAATTTCTTTCGTGGCCTTGCATTTACGTTCAAGTTTACCTACGTTTGCAGCTAGCAACGAAATTTGTGAAAGTGCTCTCTCATAGTTTGCCAAGGATCAACAACATGAAGTCAGGATTGCTTAAATTGTGTAAAATATAAATTCAAAGATGCACAACTTTATGTTTTCCTAACAAATTTTCAAATTATTCCCAAATAGCCATTTTAATACCCATTAGTAGCAAACGTTTTCGTCCGGATCTAGCTCGACATTGCTTTAGTGTGGGAATTAAGTCTGGTTTTTGATCAAAGCAGAATTCAAAATTTGTTTGTTTTGACTGCGTACGACAGGGTCCTTACACATGGGAATTCATACTAGCGACTATTTTAACATATCACGACTTTTGTAATGACTTTTGTAATAAAAATGACTTTACTTTTACTGCTTTGTTTAGACTAAAAACATTTAATGAATCTGGCTATTTTTTCTAATTTCGGTTTCTTAGCTGTTACGTTATACTGCGTCACCACTTGTTCAATCATGCCAATAGCCTTTAAGTCTGTATTTTTGAATTATTTCCGTAAATTTTTCTTTGAAACGTGCTTACTGAAAGAGGGCCCACACTGTCAGTGTAACATCTCAGTTTACAAGATTACTGTATTCGTAGGGAAAACAAAAGCACAATTTGTGACCCAGGCTGATCCGCTTTCAATTAGTCCGTGCTGTGTGCTGCTACTGTGCTCCTCTTTTAATAGATTATCCTTCCAAGCAACAGGGTTGTTATTCTGCCGGTTGAAAAATAGAATTAGCATATTAGTCTAGCCTATCTAGTACAGGATACAATTTGTTAACGCAGTCTAAAACTCTATTGAAAAACAACGAAGTTGATTTCGGTTGCCTAGGTATACTCTGAGCTAGCAACCACATTGAACCAAGTTTATGTTAGTACCAAGTGGTTCTTCGTGACTTGTGCTTCTAGAAAAACATGTTAGTCTGCCAACTCTCTGTCGAAAACCAAGCTAGATTAGTTAACTGTTAATTAGACGACATGGGGTTCGAATTCAGTGAATACTAATCGATGACTTAATAGCAGGGCCTATAAAATCTACATGTATTTGTGCATTTTAATTCTATAAAGTCTGAACTAGGATTTTGAAATCAGCTTTACCTATTTTCACCAGTTAAGGGGGCGACTAAAATGGGGGTGCCCCAAATTTGTCCGATTGGCCTTCTTTTTGGCAAAGTTAAAAAGCATGGGTGTGCTCAAAAATACTTGGTCGTTGGTTCTTAGCTGCCTTCCAGCCATGTGCAGCGTTTATGTGCCCGATCCCGACTTTTTCACAACTACCAACATAATTAATTAAAAATCTCTGCTGGATGCAAGACCATAGTTTCAAGCTTGTCATTGGCAAATATGATTTGGCACATGTGCCCCTATCTGCGAAAAAATACTAGACGTCTGTATCTTATCTGCATCTAAGGGAATTACTGTTCAAAGTTGAAGTTTCGGCAAAATTTTGAAAATTTTAGGCTAACGAAAGGAATATTTTATTACTGGTGCGACCTATAAGGCAGTAATTTAGCATATACAGAGGCCCTATAGGAGTGCTCATTGGTGCCAAATGGCAAAAAATTCTTCTGTCAACTCTAATCTTCAAAAATTGCCAAAATCGCCATTTTCAGCCTGTCACCTGTCGGATCCTGTGTGTGTAAAGGTTTTCTGCATCCATAGAAGTCGCAAACCTTCACTAATCCAGCTGATATCGTTTGCAGGTATGTTCTCAACCACGCTGAGTATCTAAAAAATTTTAATTTTGAAATTTGATTTTTTCGATTTCTGGGGTGCTATTGCCCAAAAAAGGCGATTTTGGCAATTTTTGAAGATTAAAGTTGACATAAAAAGTTTTTCACATAGCAGAATTTCTTGCCATTTGGCACAAATGAGTACTCCTGTAGGGCCTTCTTTTATGCCAAATCACAGCCCTATAGCTCGCACCAGTAATAAAATATTCTTTTCGTTAGCCAAAAATTTTCAAAATTTTGCCGAAACTTCAACTTTGAACAGTAATTCTCTTAGATGCAGATAAGATTCGGGCGTTTAGTATTTTTCCGCAGATGGGGGCACATGTGCCAAATCATATTTGCCAATGACAAGCTTGAAGCTAGGGTCTTGCATCCAGGTAGTTGCGAAAAAGGGGGGGGGGGGTCGGGCACATAAACGCGACGGCTGCACATGGTTGGAAGGCAGCTAAGAACCAACGACCAAGTATTTTTTGACCACACCCATGCTCTATCACTTCGAGAAAAAGTAGGCCAATCGGACAAAGTCGGGACATAAGTTTAGTCGCCCCCACTTAAAGCCCGGTTCATACTTGTCTCTGAGTCTCTGTCTTTATGTCCTTGTCTCTATGTCTCTGTCCTTTTGTCTCTAAGCTGATAGAGACAACACGTTCATACTTAAAAGGACAAAAGGACAGAGACTCGGTCATGTGACAACTAATTCAAATTCCATTGGTCACTGGATTTAATCAAAATCGAACGGAAACCTTTTCAAATTACCTAATATCTTCTTAATATTGCTGCTCCGTTTACAGCTAAGCTTATATATGAGTAAGACTGACTTTAAAATTTGATACACGTGCAGTTACCTTAAAATATCTAAGGAACCGTGTCAAAAATGGATGGCAAAAATTTCGTATATACGATTGGCTTATACGATTGAAAAACGTATAAACCACTGAGATATATCGTATTTTTCCTGGACTCAAATCGTATAAAAGTCGTATGCATAGTTTTACACTTTTTACCGCTTGCAGTTCAGTGAATGAGAATTTGATGCAAAGCAGACTTTTTGCTCAATAGCAGCTGGAAACAACACTCTGTTTGTAAACCCTGTATTATGTATATGTAGCAAGTTTTTAAGCAAAGCTTTAGTGACACAAAACCAAAACCCTTAAGTTGATGATGATCCAATGTTTTCTTTGTAAGAAAGACAGGCTACATTATAAAAAATCGTATAAATATCGTATAACTTTTCAAACAAATCGTATAAATGCAATGCAAATTATGTATATACGATGAGGCAGAAATCGCATAAAATATTTCGTATAATGCGAAATAATTTTGACACGGTTCCTAACTTAACTGACTGCTCACGTGATATTATTCTATGTTCTGATTGGCTGTCTCTTAAGGACAGGCAGAAATGTTGAGCATTGTTCAACTTCGCTTAGAGACACTTAAGGACAGCTTAGAGACAAAAGGACAAAAAGACAGAGACAGGTATGAACCGTACAGAGACAGAGATTAAGAGACAGAGACTCAGAGACAAGTATGAACCGGGCTTAACATGTCTCGTCCTGTTCGGGTATCCATGGGAGTACGCAAAATATGAAAATGAGCAAGTCGGAGTTGGTCGAAAAATCCTCCAAGAAGCTTTAAGGTGCTGGTTCGGGTTCGTGCATTTTTGGGTTTTAAAACCAATTGTCGTTGAAATTCATTCAAATTTGCTACAATTAATCATTTAGCCTTGAAAAGATTTTAGAAAAGTCGCGGAGTAAATATTTGAGTTTTGGAGAAATTTGATTTAATCCGCCTAAACTTGCACTGTCGGTTAGTGTTGTTGCCCGGCCGGTTTTTTGACTCGGCCGGCCGAGCTTGTGAACCCGGCCGGTCAAAAAAAGCCGGCCGGTATCAGTTTTGCCCCTATTTTTCTTGTATTTTACAAAATATTTAGCATTAACTGATGCATACAGTTACTCCTGGTTATGTGTAACAGATAAAAATGAAGTAGTATCCTTTTTCTGAAGACCGGCCGGCCGGCCGGGTGTGGGCCGGCCGGATTGTCGTCATAGTGGGCCGGCCGGGTTTTCCTCGGCCGGCCAACAACTCTACTATGGGTACCCTACACGGACCAACTTATAATCATCTTATATAACTTATATGTATATTTGCCTTCTTGCGGGTTCTGGAGGATGAGGCTGCCATGCTGATTCTGAGGAAGGACCGGGAGGACAGTGCGAACTCAATCGCTGTGCTTCCACCCGTACTAGGCTATATCATTGACCAGCACACTTTGAGGTCGTCTCACTTTGGTGCAAAGGCTGTCTTGCCGTTATTTTTTTGCATCAAAGACTCGTGCTGCGGGCTGCTCCTCGGACTAGCCGCCAGATATGGCAAGGCCGAGGCCGACGGAGCATGTTCGTTTTAAAAAGGAGGAGGCGTCATCCGTCGTGACGTCGACCAGGCTTTGAGACTCCTTCTGGCAACTTGGTTGAGTTGTTTTTGACCAACCTTACGGGGCCAGTTTCCCGCCTAACACTTTGCACCTTCGGGTGATGATCATCACATTGTGATGTCTAATGCAGCAAACAACAAACAACATATATTATAACTTATATAACTTGTAATTCGAATCGTCTCACCAAGACCTACAACTTTGCTAGTATTCTTAGAATCCTTACGGTTTAAGAGACAATAGATTTATTTTCGAGGTCCAAAACTAGTCCTAAAGCACATGTTATGCCAAACGGAGAGCTCTCTGTGGCATCTGTGCCTACGCACAGCAACGAAAATGTGAAATTTTGAAAATCGCAATCAGATTGTTTTGAACAGGGATTTCTCTCAACTCATGCAATCAATTAGAAAACGGCTTTAGACAAGCATTTTTGGGACATTTGCCGAGGGCTAATTTTCATTGTTTATTGTTTTCATTTTGTCTTTCCGTTCGAGAGAAATAAGCATCCAAACTTGAAAGTTTTGACGAAAATCAGACAAAATGTGCATTTTTCTCAAAAAGATATTGAGCTTACCTGATCACTAAAAGATTTCAGAAAAAATAGCCCTAGGGAAGACGTTTCTTTTGATGCCTGAACTGGTCGGTTGTCCGGAGAATTTTTTGTCATCTTAATTTTCTAATTTCTATTATTTAGATAATAGTAAATTTTACTTAATTTCTATGTTCTAAATATTAGATTTTAGAAAATTAAGCATTAGGCTTTTAAAATTCGAAGTTTAGGTTTTAGAATTTAGAATTTTATACTTTAGAAGTTTTTAAAAATTGTTTCTAAAGTCTAATCTCTAAAATCTAAAGAAAAATCTTAATTTCTAAAGTCAAAGCATTCAATGTGCGCATTTTTGGCATTGGGCATAATTTATGAACGGAAACAGACCCGATGCAGTCTGGCCGTCCGATATCGCCAACAGCTATGTGCAAAATGAGCGACAACAATAATTTATTCTGAAGTCATTCTGAAGTCACATGTCTTTGAGCGTTCTAATCTAATCACGTCTTAATTGTTACAACTTTTATTGGAATTATGCCAGTGCAAAAAGTAAATTAATTACGACTGTGTTCAAAATTTTCCTTTGACTGAATCTGTCAGTGAGGATAAATTAAATACTTCAAAATTTTTGGATAAAGCAGTTTAACAGTCATTATAGTACCATAAAATGTGGACTGCAGCAAAAGGTTTTTTCGAAACACAGCTACACTAATCAAGCAGTCAGTAATCACTAATCAACTAATCACTTTTATGGGCTCCACCTGGAATAAAAAAGCAGAAAATCTGCCCCTTAAAGCGTTCTCATGCATGAGTATGATTCTAAGCTAGATCAACACTGTTGGCGCAATCGGACAGCCAGACTGCATCGGGTCTGTTTCCGTTGGTTAAATTATTCCAATTCCAATTCCAAAAATGCGCACATTGAATGCTTTGACTTAAGAAATTTGGATTTTCCTTTAGATTTTAGAGATGATACTATAAAATTTTAAAAATTCTTAAAGTCTAAAATTCTAAATTCTAGAACCTAAACTTCGAATTTTAATAGCCTAATACTTAATTTTCTAAAATCTAATATTTAGAGCATAGAACATAAAAATTAAGTGCAATTTTATATTATCTAATTAATAGAAATTAGAAAATTAAGATGACAAAAAATAGAATGCCGGAAAGGAATTTTTTGGATCTTTTCCACAATATCCCCCCCCAGCCCAAATAATGTTAACGACTCAACCAATTTTCATAATTTTTTGCAGGTAGGTTACTGGATGTCTCCTCATGACAAAAATGTAAAAAAATTAAAATTTAAAATTTTAAAAAATTTTGAAATTTTGAAATTTTTTATGTTCATCCGATAGAATCGGACACGGTGATCATTTTTCATTCTCGCAGTAACTTCTGAAAATGCATTTTCCGATCGCTACAGCTATTTAAACTTTAGAGATCAAAGGCAAACGCCGCCTAACCTGCAATTTAACTCATGAGGCGGTATTTTCCTTTGATCTTTAAAGTTTAAACAGCTGTAGCGAACGAAGGACACCTTTTAGGAAGTTACTGCAAGGATAAAATGTGATCAGCGTGTTCGATTCTACCGGATGAACGTAAAAGATTTCAAAACGTAAGAGATTTTTGTCATGAAGAGACATTCAGTAACCTACCTTCAAAGAATTATGAAAATAGGTTGAGTTGTTAACTTTATTTGGGCCGGAGGGGATATGTGGAAAAGATCCAAAAAAGTCATGATCGGGCATTAAGTAAGGTTCATGGTTTAAGGTTTAAGTTTTAAGGCTAAACTTGTTTATTTTTTGCTGAAGCGTTCACACTGGAAGGTTTAGGTTTAAAAGTTTTAATTTTTAGTTTTAGTTTAAAGTTTACCAGGTAAAATCGGAAGCAAAATCCATTGATACCGAGGATGTGGGAGCAATTAACATTGACTAGACTGTGTGGGCTACATTTGAGCCCAGCAGATATAAAGCATGGGTCGTGAACACATATATAACGACTATCATTTCAAGAAAGGACCAATCGTGTAACAATGTGGATAAAGTTTTAGTCAACCTGGTACAATTGCCATTACTTATTGGATTGCATTTTATAACAAATTCAGTTTTATAAGCTTCATCAACAGATCGTCCAAGCATTAATGAATGAGCTGGCTGGACACTAATTACTTATTTGTTTGAAAGTTTTAATAGACACTCACGCTACAGTTGCTATTAATTATTGGATTGCATTTTCTCACAAATCTAACAACAAACTAATTGGACACAACAAAGCAAATTACCAACACTTTATAAACTTCCTCCATGGATCGTGGAAGCTTTACTGGGCGAGGTAGATGGCATGGACATGGAAACTATCGAGGCAGGTATGTTACTTTTCAAGTTTCATTTAATACGCCCTTTAGCGATCTCCTTAAGGTGGTGACTCCTTTTGGGCATGCAGTGTTGATTGACGGAGCAAATCAAGATGAAGTTTGACGAAACTTTTCAAAATGAGCTCTATCAGCGAAGTCTTATCTAACACCCTCCGTCCAATCCAACTTCGGAAATTCGACGTCTCCATTCAGGGAAGCGTTTGCCGATTTCTTACAGTTAGACAATAGCCGCATAGCTATAACGATATTCCTCCGAAAGAATCTGTCATGCTCTACATTTGTGCTCTACGTTGAGGGAAGCGTTTGTCTATTTCTAACAGTTAGACAGTAGCTGCACAGCTATTTCGAAAGACCGCTCTACATTTGTGCTTTTTGTGGATGTGGAGCATTTGCTGTACATACTAGAGAGGTGCCACTTAGCAGCTGTGTTTTGCACAAAAATACCCCGGGACCCTTATTTAGTTGCCCCGAGTGCTGCTTTCTAGCTGACGTGGTCGCTTGCCAATGTTGGGAAAAGCAGGCATAAACCAGGGTGCGCATGCATTTTCGTTAATTTCTCTATTAGGAAGTGTAATTTCATAATAACTAAGAAAAGGGTCGCCAAGTATTTGATAGTGGTATCCAATGATTGATATAATCAATGTCTCTCGAAACAATTGTCTTCAGTCTGCGAAAAAGCCGAAAAATGTACTTTTTCAAAAATCCGTTCACAAATTTTTGAATTATGCAAAATTAGTTTCATTTAGAAAGAGAAAATAAGCTCAATTTTGATATTATGAAAGTTTGGTTAAAAGAGTAAATGTTGCAAGGTTCGTGATGAGTGTGTGATTTTGAAGTGCAGAGATGAAATTAAGCACAACTAGCTTTACAATGAAGATAACATAATTTTATACAAATAAGAAACAATATTTGACCGTGTACATAATTTACAAAATATCCCCAACCCCATACCAACCTCTGACCTGGATCCTCCTGAGTATCGGCTTCTCCAAATTAGGATTCAATCGAAAGCGACCGAAAATTACGAAAATTTTCTCCCTTAAATATTGGCTAAACTAATTTGCATATTACGAAAATGCCGAATTTCCAATTTGCCTATTCGTTCTGAAGTTCTTAGACTTTTACAAACACGGAAATTTCCACAATATAATGATGGATTATTAACCCAAAGTAATGAATGAGTAATCGTGGTTCAAACTTGATATCTCCAAAATTGATCTCCACTTTAAGAAACAATACCAGCTAAAAATTGTTTTGAATTAGTTGGGGAGGGGGTGAGGATCGAACTAATTAGTTATGATAATATGACGATCATATTAGTTCAGTAGAAGGATTAACGTTGCAGACGACATATGTTAAAATTTACACTCTGCACGTTATTTCTGGTGACCCACCCCATGCCAAATCCATATCTCGTTGCTTACTCATCTCCCGAACATCATTTCGTTACTATTCGCCTTGAAACTTTATCTATCTCAATCTATCCAGAGGCCTTTTCTGCATGTCATAGTGATATTTTCTGTCATATTTACCATGCCAACAAAATTCGTAGTCAATTGAAAACATATCAGCTTATCGCCCATATAATGGTCTATGGCATGCCTATGTCAAACCGCCCATCGCCCAATATATGGGCGGAAAGCAGCGAGAGTGTTGATATTATATAAGGTTTATGAAGTTAGTCCACCTTGTTAGTTAGT
>JASAND010012817.1:0-10526 GCA_030248195.1 Trissonchulus latispiculum
GCAATGCTCAATCTACGCTTCTTCACGTCCACAGTGTCGGAAGACTCCTACGCTTCCCCCGACAGAGCCTTAACGCACAACTGTTAAGGGCAGAAATTTTCAAATTACTACGACGTGGAATAGGTTATTCACTGTTTTTGTACCGTACATTTGTTTAGATTATGTTCTTTTCGCTTTTGTTATGTTATTTGTTTGATAGGATATTTGGTTTTTGTTTTGTAAGCCTTATCTGGTTTATTGTTTGCACTTTGTGCGTACGTATATATTTATGCGATTTTCGCTATCGTTGTGGTTTTTCGCAGGAGCTCAAAATTGTTCACAAGGGGAAGAGAGCAGCCACTAGTGTAAACCTGTGTGTTGTGGTTTATTGTTACGATTTATCTGTTGTTGGGTTAAGTAGGAATCTTTCAAAATTATTTAGTTTCGCGCAAAAAATTGTTACTTTTCGATGGAATTCTAAGTGAGCTATACTTGTTTTAAGTTTATGTTAACTTGTATTTTGTATTTGTCTTTGTGGTGTAAAGAGTACGTAAGCAGTGTAATTTTCTTTGTACTTGTTTGCTAGTATAGTTTATTGATTAGTTATTTGTTATTTAGTCTGTATAGTTAGTGTTCTTGTTGTACAGTTATAATGTCATATGTTACTTTCTGTATAGATATATAATTGTTTTGTATTGTGTTCGCGAACTGTAAATGTAAATGTAAATGTACTTGTACGTGTGATTGTTGATGTGTGTAACTGTGATTTTGTCTGTGAGTCTGATTGTTAGTTTTATGTTCATATAGGCTAAAGTAATTTTCTTTCAATATGTAGAGTTTTCGATTATTCTGACTTTTCGAGTTTCTTTTCTCTATTATTTCCTGTAAATTCGCCAGTCGAAGTCACTTTAAAATGCTATCAAGTTTGATGTAAAACTTAGAAGTTTAACCCCCAGTTTCGTTTCTAAGTCCTGCAATTTCCGACTTCCAATTGCTACCATTTACCATCTACTTTTGTTCTTTTATGTTCTCTTATGTGGGCATCTAGATGGCGCTATAAAATGCGTTCGGTTTAGGTCCGCTCATACGGAGAACTTACTTGAACTGGGTATTAACTGATTCCGGTAGCTTCTCTCTATCCTTGAATATTTAGCAGGCGCTAAATTCAGTTCGCAGGGGGAAGATGTTAAATACCAGCTATTCTGTGACTTTCGACTTTGGCAAACCTTGAATCATTTCATTACTCTCGTGTAAGTCCACTAGTCAAAAAGAAATCAACTATATAAGCAGGTGTTAATTGCTAATTAGTTAGTTGTTGTACTTTCTTCGTAGTGCGTGCTTGTCACATTTTATATTTTACTGGATGCCTAATATTACTGTATGCCCTTCCGACACCCGCTAATCTTTGGTAAAGAATTGTAAGTTCTGTTGTGAGACTTTTGATGATAGGGTTTAGATTTATTAGTTAGGCAGGTAGTGAACAGCGAGAATTACTTGAGTTAGACCTGCAATCGCTTAGCCTCCCGATTTCTAGCCTATCCATCGGACAATAGGCTAGGAATTAATACAAAAGTAGGCTTGCCTTTATAAAATGAACGCTTCTTTCAAGAAAAACAGAGCAGAGCATATATAGCGCAAGTATTCACAGTTTTCTGCGTTTTCAGGATACAGGACATTGGTCATCTATTTTGCATACTCCATTCATTAATCACTACAAAGTGGTCGTGTAAGCATAATTTTATTGAAAAATATATGTGTGGTTTGGAAATGTAATCTCAAACTTCAAACCAACCAACTTCAAACTCCGGCCAAGTCAAGCCAAGCTTACCCGGGAAAATTTCGGCCAATCACAGCATTAGGGATACGCAACCCGGGCTGGAGACAGTTTCAGGTCGGCCTAAGTCAGGGCTAGCCAAAGGTTTACCAGAAATCCGATGACACCTAGATCAACCCCTAAAGGCCAGAGTCTAACCATAAAATATGCCCTAGACAGATCAAGTTGACTAAGTAGGGAAAGTAGAAACAGAATTGACCATTCAGAGATGGTTTCTAAGAGAGTTGTCAAGTGGGGATGAATAGAGAAAAGAGTTGACTAAGTGGGAACAATCTCAATTGCAAGGAATTAGAGTTGACTTATTGGGGAAGTTGACAAGTTTATTGTGGAGTTGACAAGCATACTGGAGAGCTGATTAACTGCAAGTGGGAACAATCTCAATTGCAAGGAATTAGAGTTGACTTATTGGGGAAGTTGACAAGTTTATTGTGGAGTTGACAAGCATACTGGAGAGCTGATTAACTGCGGATAAACTGTTTGAGTTCCATTTGTTCGCTTTTTTGTACGGAACCTTAAAGAAAGTAGTGTACACTTTAGCTATGTCAATGTTTGCTATGGTTTTTTATTATGCAAAGTTAAGACATTACCTAAACTTAAAGAGAACAATAGAAATAATAGCCAATACACATGAAGTCAGTAGATCGATCAGTCAGATGAATGATAGGAATATGTATGTCTATATGTTACATATATATGGCTGTTGATTTTGGAATAAGGTAAAAAGTACTGCTTACATTTTTATTGGATTGGAAAGTCATTTGAAAGCGTTGGAGAGTCACCATAATGTAGATTATTTTCTAGAACTTATGAAATCCTACAGCTAAACCAAATATTACGATTTGTAACGTGAAATTCACGCAAACAGTTCACTTCAATCGTGTGAAACCATGTTTTGACAAGGGCTGAAGACAGTGAACCTTCACGTTCAGTTCCGTTCGACTATATGGTAATATGGATACTACTATAGTATTTTGAAAAGTTACAGTTATCGATAGTCTAGGTCGACCCATATCACCCTCATCATGATGTCTTTCGCCCGGACTTCAGGATCGTTGAGGATGGTTTGCATAGATGAACAATGCATCTTTATATATTATTTTTGAATGCACGGATGCATTGGGTCGCAGGATAGATTTTTATTGGTCTGCGCCTACTTGAGAACGGTTATAATTCTTTGCCTTTTCTTGACAACGGATGTTGCTTGTCTAATTTAACGTGTATTGCACTCAATAATACAGTTGATATACACTGGAAAGACGGGATTTATGTAGAATTGCGGTTTTTGGAAGGCTGCTCCTCTGAAACCGCCTACTTGAATGGAACAAAACACTTGTGTAGCTTCAGCGTAGTTGATAATGTAAGGAATTGAAGATAATTTGAAAATTCATTATAATCCAAGGGAGCCCTTTGAACGATGTAAGCTAGCCATTCTACAATGTCTAGCTCAACAAACCATTCTAAGCAATAACTAGAAGTCGGAGTTGGAGCCATATGGTTAGTCACTGACAGGTGCCTCTCTTGATCAAGTGGTTGTCCTCCGTCCCAGTGGTCAGCAAATATGTGGTGTTCCGTTGATTCCAATGAGCAACATTGGTAGCTATCGGTTTTGGACCAAAGCGATCTTTTCATTAACAGACGAATGTAACACTGAAATATCGGCGGTTTCTTTGCTTTGCTGTTCCGATTGCAGCTTTCTTTTGCGGCGGCCTCAGCCGTCGCGAATGCACTATATTCAGAAACTGATCTGGAAGCCCAAAATCTGTGTAAAAGTCAGCGCTCCGTTAACGCGTAGTATGTGTAAGTCATACAAAGCTGAACTCCAGACAGAAGCAGCCAACGTCGCAATGAAGTATTGCAAACAGATCTGACTACGCGAAACCTGACAGAAAGATGATGCAATAAAATCTATTTAAAATCTTCGATGTTAAGAATTATTGGTGCGTTGTGCGAACCAAAGCACACTGAAAACACTCATAAACACCCATTTTCAATCGCGTTTTTGCGTTTGGTAATCAGTGGCCTTCAACGGTCGAAAGCTTGAATTTTTATCAAAATTAATAAAATTTATTACATGCAGAAACAATTTTGCTGTCTTGTCTACCAATAATTGTAAAGATGGAAAAAGGAGATCGCCGCGTCTATTTTTCAACGGAAACTTACATACACTAAAAGTCTTACAATAAGTACTCTACTCGAGAACAGTACTAGTTAATGTTGCCATCTGACAAAGTTGAGTAAAGTATACAACATTTATCGCACACATTTCAGCTAGTTTGCCTATAACTAAGAGCGATTTAGGTATAGCTAACCAACTGAGGGAGCACACTATTTCAGAAATATATCGGATGATATAACCAATGTGTCCGGAGAAATTTCAATTCCGTCGGGAGAAAGATTGAAAAAACAAACAGTAGAAAAAACAAAGAAAAACTCGTTCCGTAATTTAAGTAGAAATTAGTCTGCAAGGTGTGCGATTGTAGCGCACGAAAATCAATGAAATAAAACACGTTGTGTGTGTTGAAGTATGTGGAGAGTGTAACAGCATATAGTGCTGGATTATGTTTAAGTAAGTATGACTATTTTTTGAATAAGCGAACAATTGCTATGGCTTTTTTACAGCCACTCATCCAGTCGGTATTCCGGTTAGCGGTAGTGTTAGCTTATGACGTATGCTTTGAGGAAATGGGGGTGCTGATACTGAATAATTGCAATAGCAAATACCCGATTACTTCTACAAGCTTATCAAAACTATTACATCCACCGTGATAGAGGTTCCGTGGTAGCTCCAACTGACTGGGGCCACCTCACGACAGTCTCTGTAAATTGTGCAGGAAGGACCACAAATGGGGTGCTAGAGCTTATTTTTGCAAGATCTAGACTTGACATGATCCTTCACTTGTTGTGCAGTAACAAACCGCTGGGCTATCAGAGATTCTTGCTATGAGTTGATGCACAAGACTGCTTGTTTGTTGTCTTGAAGTCATGACTTGTGAATGAAGAAAAATTAACACCTTGCTTTGCGCACACAGCCTCCTCATTTATCTGTATTTGACAAATTATCGAAGCAATATTCCGGGGCAGATCCTCCACCATTCTAATTGCGGATGTGTCCCAATAGTGGCTGCTTGCTGCACTCCGAGCGTTTCCCATATGTAGTGCGGTTTTCCAAGCTTGGCCCTTAGCAATGTGGATATATCTAAACTATGTTTACACAGTCCTTAGCAAGATTACAAAATTCGTACAGGTATGATGAGCGACGAGGCATTGCTGAAATTATAAACTCTAAGTAAGTAGCCTTTCGTGACCTCATGCCTGATTGAAATCGGGACGCCGAGTTGTATGGCTGTCACATGTTTGTAACAAATTGTTAATAGGCGCAGTTCTAGGATGCCAATTTTATTATTTCTCAGGACACGGTTCGTTGTCTTGTTCCAAATTTACATGCTAATTCAATAAGTAATAAGTATGATGCATTTTAGAATAGATAATTAAATCTGCGTTAAATCTAGGTTTGGAGTGAGAACGATGTTGTAACCTAAGCAGAATTACTAATTTTCGCAAACTGTAGAGTTGAACTCTGACAGAATAGAATTGATTAGAAAAGTAAACACTTACTTTGCAGTACAGTTAGCTTTCCACATTATTTCATATCTTTCTGAATCCTGAGATACTATAATTGAATAGAACACATCTTTTCTTCCCCCAACAAGAGAAAGTCTAAATAGTATTATGTTGTGCTTTAACACAATTATGATACAGTTACAGAAAATGATTACTTCGTTGCATGTACAGTATTTATCAATACTTTGTAGGTAGGTTGGTCAATGGTAAAAGTAGAAGATATGTTATAACATTCCTGGAGAAGTGGGGTATAAAAGGGTGAAGATTAGCTGCAGCATCAAAACATATGAGTCTGCCCTGCTGCACGAAACAGATGATTCAACGACAAATGGCACGTTCGCAATAATTATGTTGTTTGAAAAAACTGTTTTTTGAATGACAAAACCAAAACGTTTAATAAGGGGCTGAACGCCCATTCCAACACACACAGTTTTCGTAACATTTCTCACTCAATAAATCAATGAATGTGATTGAATTAATTATTGACGAGCAAACAAACAAACAAGCAAACAAACACACAATCAATCAGTTAATCAAACAGTCAATCAAACAATCAATTAATCAATCAATCAATCAATCAGTCAGTTAATCAAACATCCCATAATAAAACTGACGGAGAGAGCAAGATTCGGTTTTAAAAAGTTTAAAATACAAGATTTGAGAAGTCAATCTTAAAAAAAGGAAAACACTGAGTTCAAATTTCTTTTCTTGATTCACGAACATTGGCGGAGTTACACAGAAACTGGTGCAACCTTTTGAAAAATTAACTAGGGATTGATCAAAACTATTACGATATTATTTAGCTTAGCGACCCCCATACGTGGCGTAACCAGTCAATTTGCATTTAATCTTAAGCATATTATTTGGAATTTTACAGTTCCTCCCGGCACAACTGTTTCGCCTCCCAGCGGAATAAAAACAAGTAATTCGCAGCAAATTTTTTTATTGGCTAAATATTTTGAATGTGCTGTTATTGTCCGTAAGACATCAAATCGGAAAACAAATAGAATTAGAAATGGAAAAAAATCAGATTTTGGGGTATTAAAAAAGGAAAACTTCACGAGAATTCGCATATTGAAAACCTGAACCGTACATCTTTCTGCGCTCACAATCTGGACATGATCTGTGTAGGTTCATGTTTATCCATTTGCACATGTCCGTTTCGACGATGTTATGGTATGATATGACGACGACGATATGATGATGTTTGTTACCTCGTTATCTCGCAACCATTTCACACCCACACTGCATGCCAGCTCTATGGTGGGCTATGATTTCAATTTTCATCATATTTCAAACCTAGTTTAAATTTCAATCAGTTGAAATGCTTTTTAACAATTGCAACTGGAACCTAATAAAGGTTAGATATTTTTTACGTTTGATCACATTCTTTCGTTCTTGAAGTATAATTACTTGATTTGGTGAAAATTTGCCATCTGTCTGCCATCAACAAAACTTGGCAAATGCGAATTTGGATCCAAGTTTTGGCACAAGGTTTCCATCAGAGTCTGGTTAACTGCACTGAATTCTCTGAGAATATATTCAAAATCAGGAGCCATGTAGCATGCCCTGTCTCCGTTCGTCCAATTCACCGGACATTCCCCTAAACTAGCAACGTATGCAACGATTTGAAAATAAATTTAGCGCAAAATTTATGCAGATGGAACACAGCAAATTTATTCTATCCCTAGTTGGCCTCCGTGGAATCATGTATGTTTTTAAAATACACTCGACAAAAGAGAAAAGAAAGAGTTCTCACTGAAACTTCTTTAACTAAAAAGTAGGTATCTCGGGTAAACTGAAATGTACAACAGCACTATCAGCAAAACCTTGCCGAAACTTCAATTATGTGAAGTGATCTCTCCTTCAGGACAAGGATCTGTCAAAGGTGCAGAATAATAATACTAGATAACCAATTTACAGCTACGCTCATATTTAGCTTTAAATAAAGGAAGATTTTAAAGAAAGGTTTTTTCAAAATAAAGAAGCACGAAAAAAGTAAAGGTAAAGGTCAAGTGAAATTTAATGCCATCCAGCTAGCCTATGAGTGCGTCTGTTGTACACAACGATAACGCTTTAACTTGTCACTGGTCATTCAAACTTTTGACCTTTGCATTGATTTAGCATTTCTTACAAGAAGATAGAAAGCAATTTTGTTGTGAAGGAAAGAAAGAATATTCATTTCAAATATTCTTTCATTTAACTTAAATAAGAGCGTAGCTGTGCCACCTTTTGTTTCTGGTGAATCTTCTTTAATCTTAAATTTGAATAATGCCAAGTTAAAACTGGTTCAATCGTTGTTAGTACTTACAACCTTCAGCAGGCTGAAAGCGTTTAGATTTGTGATTTTCTTTGTCAACGTCAGACAGTATCGAGGCCTAAACATGCAGAAACCTTGCATTTTATGCTGATCTTTGAAACTTTTCCTACTCTGTCTTAGTAGCCTTTGCTTAAACTAAAAGCGGACGTTGTTTTGTTGTTGCTGGTGTTGTTGTAGCTTAGCAAGCCTGCTATGAACTGAACAATGATGATCCCGAAACATTAAAAACTGCAGAAACAGTCCCTCCCAAGCCATTGTCTATTGACAACCCCCAAACCGAGACCTCATCTAACTGCCACTAGGGGCCACTATTTGTAGACATGTTGAAACAACCGTAATTCCTTCCAAACGGGAAGGGGTGTTTTTCCTTCCAAGTCCTATCATATTTCTTATGGCTGCAATTTCTACGATTGGCCATGATGTGGTCTATGAACTACATGTGTCATTTAGGTGTCGCTTACTTAGATTAGGAATAAGCAAACTCACTACACGCCCTTCCTCTAATAATTTCCAAAATGTTCTTATTTGTTCAAGCCAGAGAACCTTTGATTTGTAATATGGATTGAAAGTGCAAACGGTTACGGCAGGGAAAATAGGACGTCCGATGATCACTGTATCCACGTATTTTCTGCGTTCAAAGTATTCATGAACAAAGTTTCCAACAGCCATAATCGCAGCAAGAAGGCAGCACATTACAAAGAGTCTCAGTATTCGGCGATTCACAATGACGGGAGCTTCCATGATCTTTGTCCCGTGCATCTAGTTTAAACAAACTCAAAGTATGGATTAGTGACTGCATTTTTAGGATTAATTAAACTCAATGTTTATGAGTTCTCAATTAAATGATCAATATTAAAAATTCGCACAACTTGAAATTTTGCAATTGGCAATGTAGTGTGCAATTTACTAATTTACTTTTCCGGCACAATTATATGCTTTCACCATTCATAGTGCAAACACGCTTACTTGCTTGCACTAAAATACAACAAGTTATTGAAACAGTACATGAACAGGTCTTAAAACAGTCAACTACCGGCTTGCAGCCCGGTAAATAAAGCCGATATTTGGCAGGCGAATGGATTGCAGATTTTAGTAGCCCTCAAAGGTGCAACTCATGCATGAAATAAATTTAATTTAACCCTAACTATTCCCTAAATGAATTAAATGGGAGGCCACAATTTATTAGTGTAAACTTACTAATTTACTGCAGCAATTATCCTAGGCATATCATAAGGCAAGTCATAGAAAAAAGCTATAGAAAGCCGACCGACTCATACGAGAGTTACACGACAACTAAATAAGTTCCCTGTCTAGCTGTTCAGACAACAACTGATGTCTTCAAGGACAGCGTACTTACACAACAGTAACAAACTTAACATCAACGGTTGCAAAAATTTGCATAAATGTATCAAGAGTTGAAGGAATTTAACAAAACTGTGAAATCGGAAGCCTTCGTCGCAAGCGTTTTCAACTTAGACAGACACAACTTAAATATACTTTCAGCATGCGCTGCGGTAGATGGTTTCAGTGATTGTTTTCGAATAGCGACTCAGTCTAATTCCAAAAAATGATAAAAACCTGAATACCAGTTTAAGTTTTAGTTTCAGCGCCTGAAACAGTATTAGTTAAACACAATGTTTTTATACAACCTTCCTCAAGACATTACTTGAATGAGTTGTGTTACTGTTACAGTAGTGCCTTTATTATGAAGAAATCAATCGACTGCATCAATTAATGAAAAATACATGTATAACTCTTACAGTTGATATTGTCGAAAGCATGTCTTTGGCTAGATTCCTCACTATCTCAGTGTGTTTATCTTCGGAAATTATTTCTTCCGTCGCCTCCGACGAAACGGTAGATGGCACTGAGTGTTAGTCCTGTATTACTACCATTGTAGAAACAAGCAACACCGGATGTCTTTAGAGTAGGTGAATATCCATCTTAATATGCAAATGTTACATACAATTTCTTGTGAGGCTATACAAGGTGAAATATTGTATATATGTTAAATTTTATAAGCTTAGAAATGAATACTTTTAATAATTATTTTTGGGTTATAATTGTAATTTAGTTTTCGGGTTTTAATTTTAATTAATGCTTCATTTGCTACCGAGTGTTCCTTAATTTGTAAATGCCAGACGCCAGCTAGAAGAAATCACTATAGCATTCATATGATTTGTCAGCTTGAAGATGCATATAGACCGAGCAAGACAATAAAAATAATAAAATAAATGTATACACTAGATGATCGGAAAAGCCGTCGTTGCACAAACACACTGACTGTTCAAAACACCCCTCACTCTGTTGTGCCAGAGTCAGTGCCCCAAACCTCCGTACACGGTCACCAAATCCGTCCATTGGCCTTTGAACGCTCTTTCACTTAAGGTAGCGCTTGCATTATCGGGATTATTGATGTAAGATTTGGACAGATTGGTCAATTTTAAAGAAATCCTAAGTGAGGTACCTTTGGCTGGCGGCTATCTGGCTATCTGACAAAATTTCGGCACATGGGAACCCATGATTGGATAGCTACCTTCTTGGCTTAGAAAACCAAAATATGTTTTAAGCTTTACGTGTTAAATCTGAATGCCCCGCGTGAAAGAGCGTAAAACGAGCTTTAAGACGATGTGCATATCTTTTATCTACGTGTTTCAAGCTAAAGCTGTAGCGGGGCAAGTACCGGAACCTACGTACAAGCACCGTTACCACACCCGAAACCTGACGGATGCGGAGACCGTACACAAATAGACAACGAACCGACTACAGGAG
>JASAND010012819.1:0-14242 GCA_030248195.1 Trissonchulus latispiculum
CTTGTATTATAATAGTTGCATAATAAGGAGAACCACTACATTACACTTGCAGGCCATGCTGACAAATCGTACAATTTTACGCGAATATGGGTTGTTCAGCGAAGCTGGTCCATATTAGTGCGCTTTTAACCTAGTCCTTTTGGCATTTACAACCTGCCCCTCCCATATTAACGTTTTAAAAACCTAGTCCTCAGTCCATTTATACAACTGAATAATACCTATACGTTTATTTTTTCATGCTCCATCGGAGCATTTTTATTCTTGTATACATATATAAAATAATAGAAAACAAGAACAAAAAGTGCTCCTTCGTCGCATATAAAATACATATGAGTCTTCGTAGGCAGGTTGTACATAAGCAAAAACTAGCCTGTAAAATACATATGAGTTCCATAGGGAGGTTGTAAATTAAGGAAAACAAGTTGCAACCGCTTAACATATGAGCCTGTCCTACAACGAGGCTCATATTGGCGTCACAGTGCATTCCACATTAAAGCCTCATTAAAGAACCTCAGCTTCATCCCCATTACGGAAAAATGAATAGACGTCATGGCCCAGGACTGAAGTGAACTACGACTGCTCAAGCTGAACTGTACATGCAACCTGTTTCCTGAAACACTATGGCACACCTCTAATGCATTCTCCAAACACTTTCACATTATACACACGCAGAATGCGTTCCCACTTGGCTGTGAGTCAGAGCGCCTCATGGGGTACCGTATTGAGCATATGCACACTATAATGACTGATCAACATTATATATATATGAAGGATAATTTGTAATGAAAAGCTTTATGCAGTATGTATTTATATAAAAGTAAATCTGCAAATTATTCGTATTATGACATACGCCAATATGAGCCTCGTTGTAGGACAGGCTCATATGTTAAGCGGTTGCAACTTGTTTTCCTTAATTTACAACCTCCCTATGGAACTCATATGTATTTTACAGGCTAGTTTTTGCTTATGTACAACCTGCCTACGAAGACTCATATGTATTTTACATGCGACGAAGGAGCACTTTTTGTTCTTGTTTATATATATATATACACCTGATGAAGGAGCACTTTTGTTTTCATGTTCTCATGTCTGATTATATTTACCTTAGATTGACCAATTTAACTTTATATATATACATCTTAAAATTTTAATTTTTGACTCAAACTGGCGAGCCCCGCCCTCCCCTTCCAACCCACGACAGCACTATATATATGAAAAATCGAAATTTCTCGCTGTCTATTCAACTTTGAAAGCTCAAATCTGCCATACAATGGTTTTCTGGCACGAGGAATCGATTCCTCCAGTCAGTTTTACCGTCAGACCCACCCATCTTGCTGGGCTGGTTCCACTTTGCCGTCGGGAGGGTCAAATCGAAAAC
The DNA here is from genome assembly GCA_030248195.1 of Trissonchulus latispiculum. Lineage (NCBI taxonomy): Eukaryota > Metazoa > Nematoda > Enoplea > Enoplida > Ironidae > Trissonchulus > Trissonchulus latispiculum. Next base: position 1,379 of record JASAND010012819.1, read on the forward strand.
CGCTTCCTGGAAGTCCATAGTAGGCTTTATCTGGCCTCTCAAAACTTTGTCTATAGGGGTTTTCAGGTGCGTCCAGCTCATTTCCGGTAGCCGTTTTGCCGTCCGACGTGCATATATTGCTGGGCTGGTTCTACTTTGCCGTTTGAAGGGTCAGTCGGGTGGGAGGGTCAAATGGTCGAAAATAAAGTTTTTCAAAAGTGGTCAAATTTGGTATCAAGTGAAAGCCCTAAGTGAGCTGAGCAACTTTTGTCATAGAAATGCGTACCCAAAGTAGCTGTAGAGTGCTGTGGTGGGGTGGGGTGGGGACTTAGCTGATTTTGGGTCAAAAATAAAATTTTTCTAAAGTAGTCAATTTTGGTATCAAATGAAAGCCCTAAGTGAGCTGAGCAACTTTTGCCATAGAACTGCGTACCCAAAGTGTCTGTAGAGTGCTGTGGTGGGGTGGGGTGGGGACTTAGGCGATTTTGGGTCAAAAATAAAATTTTTCAAAATTGGTAAAATTTGGTATCAAATGAAAGCCCTAAGTGAGCTGTGCAACTTTTGTCATAGAACTTCGTACCCAAAGTGGCTGTAGAGTGGTGGGGTGGGGTGGGGACCTAGGTGATGTTGGGTCTAAAATAAAATTTTTCAAAAGCGGTCAAATTTAGTATCAAATGAAAGCCCTCCTAAGTGAGCTGAGCAACTTTTGCTGTGTCGGATTTATGCCTTTCTCAACCGGAATTTAAAGGATAGACATAGGCCCAACACACATATTATCCCCTTTTGTGCGGAGCATTTTTGTTACTTGTATATATATATATATACAAGTAACAAAAATGCTCCGCACAAAAGGGGATAATATGTGTGTTGGGCCTATGTCTATCTATCCTTTAAATTCCGGTTGAGAAAGTAAAGGCATAAATCTGACACGGCAACATTTGGTGGATGGTTTCATGACAAACGTTGCTCAGCTCACTTAGGGCTTTCATTTGATACCAAGTTGACCACTTTAGAAAAATTATTTTTCACCCAAAATCGCCTAAGTCCCCACCCCACCCCACCACAGCACTCTACAGCCACTTTGGATACGCAGTTCTATGACAAAAGTTTCTCAGCTCACTTAGAGCTCTCATTTGATACCAAATTTGACCACTTTTGAAAAATTTTATTTTTGACCCAAAATCGCCTTAGTCCCCACCCCACCCCACCACAGCACTGTACAGCCACTTTGGGTATGCAGGTCTATGACAAAACTTGCTCAGCTCACTTAGGGCTTTCATTTGATTGATACCAAATTTGACCACTTTTGAAAAATTTCATTTTTCACCCAAAATCGCCTAAGTCCCCACCCTACCCCACCACAGCACTCTACAGCCACTTTGAGCATGCAGTTCTATGACAAAAGTTTCTCAGCTCGCTTACGGCTTTCATTTGGTACCAAATTCGACCACTTTTGAAAAATTTCATTTTTGACCGAAAATCGCCTATGTCCCCACCCCACCCCACCACAGCACTCTACAGCCACTTTGAGCATGCAGTTCTATGACAAAAGTTGCTCAGCTCACTTAGGGCTTTCATTTGGTACCAAATGAAAGCCGTAAGTGAGCTGGAGCAACTTTTGTCACAGAACATGCATACCCAAAGTGGCTGTAGAGTGCTGTGGTGGGGTAGGGTGGGGACTTAGGCGATTTTGGGTCAAAAATAAAATTTTTCAAAAGTGGTAAAATTTGGTATCAAATGAAAATCCTAAGTGAGCTGAGCAAAGTTTTGTCATAGAATTGCATACCCAAAGTGGTTGTAGAGTGCTGTGGTGGAGGGGTGGGGACTTAGGCGATTTTGGGTCAAAAATAAAATTTTTCAAAAAAGTGGTAAAATTTGGCATCAAATGAATGCCCTATGTGAGCCGAGCAACTTTTGTCATAGAACTGCGTATCCAAAGTGGCTGTAGAGTGTTGTGGTGGGGTAGGGAGGGGCGGCGGTTTTTGGGTAAATAATAATTTTTTCTAAAGTGGAAAACTTGGCATCAAATGAAAGCCCCAAGTGAGCTGAGCAACGTTTGTCATGAAACCATCCACCAAATGTTGCCGTGGTAGATTTATGCCTTTACTTTTCTCAACTGGAATTTGTGTTGATAGGATAGACATAGCTCCAGACACACATATTATCTCTTTGTAGCGGAGCATTTTTGCCGTTTTGTATACGTATATATATACAAGTAACAAAAATGCTCCGCACAAAAATGTGATAATATGTGTGTTGGGCCTATGTTCATCCTTTAAATTCCGGTTGAGAAAGGCGTAAACTGGACACAGCAAAAGTTGCTCAGCTAACTTAGGAGGGCTTTCATTTGAAAAACCCATACTAAATTGTTTAGAAACCGCTTTTGAAAAATTATCTTTAATTTTATACCCAACATCACCTAGGTCCCCATCCCAACCCACCACTCTACAGCCACTTTGGGTATATACGAAGTTCTATGACAAAAGTTGCTCAGCACGCTTAGGGCTTTCATTTGATACCAAATTTTACCAATTTTGAAAAATTTTATTTTTGACCCAAAATCGCCTAAGTCCGCACCTGACCCCACCACAGCACTCTACAGCAACTTTGGGTACCCAGTTCTATGACAAAAGTTAAATAGCTCACTTAGGGCTTTCATTTGATACCAAAATTGACTACTTTAGAAAAATTTTATTTTTGACCCAAAATCAGCTAAGTCCCCACCCCACCCCACCACAGCACTCTACAGCTACTTTGGGTACGCATTTCTATGACAAAAGTTGCTCAGCTCACTTAGGCTTTCACTTGATACCAAATTTGACTCTACTTTAAAAAATCACATTTTCGACCATTTGACCCCTCCCACCCGACTGACCCTTCAAACGGCAAAGTAGAACCAGCCCAGCAATATATGCACGTCGGACGGCAAAACGGCTACCGGAAATGAGCTGGACGCACCTGAAAACCCCTATAGACAAAGTTTTGAGAGGCCAGATAAAGCCTACTATGGACTTCCAGGAAGCGGTTTTCGATTTGACCCTCCCGACGGCAAAGTGGAACCAGCCCAGCAAGATGGGTGGGTCTGACGGTAAAACTGACTGGAGGAATCGATTCCTCGTGCCAGAAAACCATTGTATGGCAGATTTGAGCTTTCAAAGTTGAATAGACAGCGAGAAATTTCGATTTTTCATATATATAGTGCTGTCGTGGGTTGGAAGGGGAGGGCGGGGCTCGCCAGTTTGAGTCAAAAATTAAAATTTTAAGATGTATATATATAAAGTTAAATTGGTCAATCTAAGGTAAATATAATCAGACATGAGAACATGAAAACAAAAGTGCTCCTTCATCAGGTGTATATATATATAAACAAGAACAAAAAGTGCTCCTTCGTCGCATGTAAAATACATATGAGTCTTCGTAGGCAGGTTGTACATAAGCAAAAACTAGCCTGTAAAATACATATGAGTTCCGTAGGGAGGTTGTAAATTAAGGAAAACAAGTTGCAACCGCTTAACATATGAGCCTGTCCTACAACGAGGCTCATATTGGCGTATGTCATAATACGAATAATTTGCAGATTTACTTTTATATAAATACATACTGCATAAAGCTTTTCATTACAAATTATCCTTCATATATATATAATGTTGATCAGTCATTATAGTGTGCATATGCTCAATACGGTACCCCATGAGGCGCTCTGACTCACAGCCAAGTGGGAACGCATTCTGCGTGTGTATAATGTGAAAGTGTTTGGAGAATGCATTAGAGGTGTGCCATAGTGTTTCAGGAAACAGGTTGCATGTACAGTTCAGCTTGAGCAGTCGTAGTTCACTTCAGTCCTGGGCCATGACGTCTATTCATTTTTCCGTAATGGGGATGAAGCTGAGGTTCTTTAATGAGGCTTTAATGTGGAATGCACTGTGACGCCAATATGAGCCTCGTTGTAGGACAGGCTCATATGTTAAGCGGTTGCAACTTGTTTTCCTTAATTTACAACCTCCCTACGGAACTCATATGTATTTTACAGGCTAGTTTTTGCTTATGTACAACCTGCCTACGAAGACTCATATGTATTTTACATGCGACGAAGGAGCACTTTTTGTTCTTGTTTTCTATTATTTTATATATGTATATATGCTCATGAAGGTATGTATAGATATCTTTCAACGGTAGCAAGCAAGCCAACCACAGCACTCTACAGCCACTTTGAGCATGCAGTTCTATGACAAAAGTTGCTCAGCTCGCTCAGGGCTTTCATTTGGTACCAAATTTGACCACTTTTGAAAAATTTCATTTTTACCGAAAATCGCCAAGTCTCCACCCCACCCCAGCACAGCACTCTACAGCCACTTTGAGCATGCAGTTCTATGACAGAAGTTGCTCAGCTCGCTTAGGGCTTTCATTTGGTACCAAATTTGACCACTTTTGAAAAATTTCATTTTTGACCGAAAATCGCCAAGTCCCCACCCCACCCCAGCACAGCACTCTACAGCCACTTTGAGCATGCAGTTCTATGACAAAAGTTGCTCAGCTCGCTCAGGGCTTTCATTTGGTACCAGATTTGACCACTTTTGAAAAATTTCATTTTTGACCGAAAATCGCCTAAGTCCCCACCCCACCCCAGCACAGCACTCTACAGCCACTTTGAGCATGCAGTTCTATGACAAAAGTTGCTCAGCTCGCTCAGGGCTTTCATTTGGTACCAAATTTGACCACTTTTGAAAAATTTCATTTTTGACCGAAAATCGCCAAGTCCCCACCCCACCCCAGCACAGCACTCTACAGCCACTTTGAGCATGCAGTTCTATGACAGAAGTTGCTCGGCTCGCTTAGGGCTTTCATTTGGTACCAAATTTGACCACTTTTGAAAAATTTCATTTTTGACCGAAAATCGCCAAGTCCCCACCCCACCCCAGCACAGCACTCTACAGCCACTTTGAGCATGCAGTTCTATGACAAAAGTTGCTCAGCTCGCTCAGGGCTTTCATTTGGTACCAGATTTGACCACTTTTGAAAAATTTCATTTTTGACCGAAAATCGCCTAAGTCCCCACCCCACCCCAGCACAGCACTCTACAGCCACTTTGAGCATGCAGTTCTATGACAAAAGTTGCTCAGCTCGCTCAGGGCTTTCATTTGGTACCAAATTTGACCACTTTTGAAAAATTTCATTTTTGACCGAAAATCGCCAAGTCCCCACCCCACCCCAGCACAGCACTCTACAGCCACTTTGAGCATGCAGTTCTATGACAAAAGTTGCTCAGCTCGCTTAGGGCTTTCATTTGGTACCAAATTTGACCACTTTTGAAAAATTTCATTTTTGACCGAAAATCGCCTAAGCCCCCACTCCACCCCACCACAGCACTCTACAGCCACTTTGAGCATGCAGTTCTATGACAAAAGTTGCTCAGCTCGCTCAGGGCTTTCATTTGGTACCAAATTTGACCACTTTTGAAAAATTTCATTTTTGACCGAAAATCGCCTAAGTCCCCACCCCACCCCAGCACAGCACTCTACAGCCACTTTGAGCATGCAGTTCTATGACAAAAGTTGCTCAGCTCGCTTAGGGCTTTCATTTGGTACCAAATTTGACCACTTTTGAAAAATTTCATTTTTGACCGAAAATCGCCTAAGTCCCCACCCCACCCCAGCACAGCACTCTACAGCCACTTTGAGCATGCAGTTCTATGACAAAAGTTGCTCAGCTCGCTCAGGGCTTTCATTTGGTACCAAATTTGACCACTTTTGAAAAATTTCATTTTTGACCGAAAATCGCCTAAGTCCCCACCCCACCCCAGCACAGCACTCTACAGCCACTTTGAGCATGCAGTTCTATGACAAAAGTTGCTCAGCTCGCTTAGGGCTTTCATTTGGTACCAAATTTGACCACTTTTGAAAATTTTCATTTTTGACCCCATGACCTCCCACCGACCTGACCCTCCAGATGGCAAAGTGGAACCAGCACAGCAAGATGGGTGGGTCAGACGGCAAAACGGATGCCAGGAATGAGCTGGGCGCACCAGAAAACCCCTATAGACAATGTTTTGTCGGGCTATGTACAGTCCTATATGGTGTTCCCGGAAGTCGGTACCGACCGGACCCTCCAGACGGCAAAGTGGAACCAGCACAGCTAGATGGGTGGGTCAGACGGCAAAACGGACACCGGGAATGAGCTGGGCGCACCAGAAAACCCCTATAGACAAAGTTTGGAGAGGCAAAGTAAAGCCTACTATGGACCTCCGGGAAGCGGTTACCGACATGACCCCTCAGACGGTCAAGTGGAACCAGCCCAGCAACTTGGGTTACTCGGGCAGCAAAACTGATAGCGGGAATCGATTCTCCGTCCCAAAAAACCTTTGTATGCAAAATTTGAGCCACCCATGTAGCAAAATAAGCGAAAAAATTAAGTTCAAAGTTCGACCCAAAATTCACCAACTTTGGCCGGCCAGTACCGAAAAATTACGCACGAAGACGGAAAATCATATAGCATTTGAACGACCCCGATATGTGTACTGTTTAACCATATAGTCAGTATTGCCCCATATATAGCCCAATCTGACTTATTAAGGCGCCTTTGAAGCATACTTTTTGGCCATTTTAGCGTTTTGGCCGACTTTGGCCCCCAGCCAAAAATTTTTTCCGGCCCTGGGAGGCATAAAAACTAGCTTATTTTCTTATTTTTGATTTGTACTACAAGAATATATATGGGTTTCATAGGCAAAAATTTTTCTATCTGTAGTTATTCAAGCTACAAAACCCCCTTATGAGACATCAAAAGCGAGAAACCGGAAAAAAAACATCACTCTCGTAAGCGATTTTTGGCATAACTTTTTAACGGAAAGTGGTACGGGGATGAAACTTCGCACACATACTAAACTCGACACGTACAATTTTTTGCGCACATAATCTGCGCAGGATCTGCGCAGGAATCTGCGCAGCTTCTGCGCAGCCTTGTTTTACACGGTCATTCGACCATTTTCACTCATATTATAGGGGTCGCTACCGCGACCCCTATAATATATATATGACAAGCAGTAGCGTAGATACAAAAAATTTTCAGGGGGGGCGGTTTGGACCGAGTCTGGGGGGGGGGTAAAATTTGTATTTTTTGCTGAACGGCATGAACACTACCTAAAAAATTTTTATAAGGTCCTAGTTTAAATCTATTGTAGCCGAAACCGGCATGCTAAAACCCAAAAAGGGGGTCTGGGGGGCGGAGCCCCCCAGAAGTTGAGAAAATTTTTCAATTTTGCCATTAAAACGCTATTGAAACATTGAATTCTTTGGGTTGTATACGTATTATCAAATCCCAACCAAATTTTGCAGTTTAACTTGCTATAAATATATATTTTTTCCACTTCTATAGTCTCGTACGAAAACTCAAATTGGATGCTCTCATTATGAACAGGGTATTCCAAGCAGCACATTTCCAGCAACCACCATTTAGTCAGGGGGGGGGGAAGAAAAACATGAATAGGGAAGCAAGCCTCCAACTTTTTCTTCGCTTGGATTTGGATCGGTTTGAGTATACCGTTATGTACCGTGGGCAAATACCTATCCAATCGTATATTCAAACTTCTCTTACCTCACTCAGCTTTGGCAGTAACAGGATTTGTCCATGTTTTTTTACCCGCAAATCGGGGAAAAACATGGTGCGGGGAAAAAACATGGCACGGATTTCTACCAACCAACCATTTAGAGTGGTTTAAAAGCATTGTTTCAGCTGGTTTTAGCGTGCAAAACTACCTAGGCACCATTCTAGCGTCAAAACAAGCTTAAAACCCGATTTTTTGGCCAAATCCGCCGTACCTAACCTGTTTGGGCATGAAACCTGCTGGGAACTGGCCATAATATGCAGAATATCACTAGAAACAAGTTAGTTGTGTTAAAAATTGCAATATTCCATCATTTTTTAAGTTTTTTCAAAATTTTCATTTTTACCATAGAAACTTATTAAACCTGGCATGTTGATGCTGCAAATCAAATTTTCGAGCTAGAAGCTTCAAAAATGCTCAAAGTTGGCATATTTTGAGGTTTTTAGTGGTTTCAAAGCATTCTCTTTCCTATAGAAGCATTAGTTACGCCTTCCTGAAGCATACGCAAAAATTTTAAAATTTGGTCACCATGTTTTTTCCCCTGCTCTAGTGGATCCAATGTGGGGGAAAAAACATGGTCAAATTTTTTACTGGGTGTACGCAGGGGAAAACCACTATTGCCATGTGATAGAGCAAGTCAAATTATGCCCGCATGCCAATTTATAGTAGCCAAAGTTTGATAGTTGGTTAGATATAGACTTGCAAACTTTCAAAAATCCTTAGCATTTTGGCCAATTTTGGGAGGTCAACTTTGGTCAAGTACTGTACTTACAGAATCAAACTTAGAAACCCATCTGGTACTGTAGGGTATACTTCTAGACTTGCTCTTTCTAATGGGCTATACTAGGCGGCTGCAGCTGCTATGGTTGGGGAGTAGGCGACCATGTTTTCCCCCCTTCTTTTCCGTCATGTTCCCCCCCCCCCCCTGACTATATATAAGGAAATCATGTTTGCAATAATGCAGTAAAGAAAACTTACAAAGCTGGCAAAGTAAAGTAAAGCAAACTAGTGAAGGTTCAATTATACATAGTATGCTAATAACGGAGTCGCGCCGAAGGCGCGAAAATTTTTCAATGAAGTACAAATGCACTAATTTTTGGGGCAGTTTGGTACAATTTCTTTGTGTTTATGATAAATTAAAGCGGGCTTAAAACTTTTCTTCTGGTCAATTTTTTTCAGGAAGGCAAAACCATTTCGGGGGGCGGCCGCCCCCCCGTATCTATGCTAGTGATGACAAGTGAATTCCCCGAAGTAGGGTTTGTTTTTTCCGCAAAAAACTGTTTTTCTATTTTTTCTACATTTCTTCTTTTATCGGTATCGGTAACCACAAAATCACAAAAATGTGTTAAAAATCGCGCTGTATATATATTTCATGTGTCTGCATGCATATAAGAAGTTTTTCACCATATTTAATAGCCCCACAGGGCTAGGTTAGTTTAATTTCTATTGTACAGTACCCTGCACGAGAAGGGTAACAGTTGACTGACGAAATCGTCAAGTTGGCGATACTTCGTGACACGAAGTGACACACGGTGTGTGAATTGCGACATTCGTGAGCATTGGCGAAAAGGGCGAACTGGTTTACGAAAATCGTCAACTTGCCGATTTCGTCAACTGTTACCCTTCTCGTGCAGGGTATATATATACTCTAAAAACCAAAATCTAAAAATTTTATAGGAAACCGCAAAGAACGATTGCCTGGTGATGGGACGATGTGTGCGATGTTTTTGTTCTATGCTGAGACCACAGAAATTAATTATTCAGGATGTAGAGTAGAAATTGCCCTGATAGTTTTTCGAACCAAACTCCTGCTACAGTGGTCACAGAGCCACGCTTTTTATACCATTTGACGCAGAATCGCACGCTCTTTCCAACGGTGGCTGGCTTTTTCCTAGGCAAAATTTCTGGGGGGGGGGAAGTCTGGGGGGTCTTCCCCCCCAGGTCTGGGACGGGGCTCGGAGTTCTCGGGGGGGGGGGGGGGAGAAAAATTTTTGAAAAAATGCCAAAAAATGCCTATTTTTTGGTGCTGTGCTAAAAAATTAACAATTTTTAACTTAAATCTAAGCTTAAAATAGCTGAAAAATGCTTAAAAATGGGTAAAAATCCGGCGAAGCCGGAAAAATCTTTCAAAATTTACCCTCAAAACCCTATTTTTCCGGGCATTTTAGAGTTCTGGGGGGGAAGGCCCGAATCCTGGGGGGAGCGACCCAAGTCTGGGGGGGCCCCACCCCCCCCCCTGTAGGAAAAAGCCAGGGTGGGTGTCCCAACGCGCCGCGGCCTCTGCAGAAAAAGCTAGGCACCAGCAAACGTGGAAGTCGTACGTCAACATGTGCCAAAGAGACACGCGCGCGGATGGCCGCGCGTAACTGCTCCATCGCCGCTAAAAAGGTGTTTAAAAGAAAGAGGAGGCTTTTCTGATTCAGGAACTGTTGAAATTATTACAATCGGATGAAGGGTTAGTGAGATATAGTCAAGCGGGAAAAAAAACCCACTCGCCAATGCGGGAAAAAAACCCACCCCCAGTGTGGGCTTACCAGTATGAGCTATCTAGGATTTTAATAGCCTATCTTGAAGAGCATCCAAAATAACCCTGGAGGGTGTATTATGGTTGCTCCCACTGCTTCCCTGCAAATTTTTTGGGACTTTGAAATTTTTGGAAATTTTGGTCCGACCAAGTGCCGAAATTTGGCAAACTTTGCCGGGCCACCCTGAACTACTGGAAAGACTTAGACCAAAGCGGATTATATGTACCTGTAGGGCATCTGTTGCGCTTCATGATGATATATGTCACACTGCTCTTACCCCTCCGGTGCGACCTGGGGGTGACCTGGAGTTGGCGGGAAAAAAAAACCCACGGCGGGAAAAAAAACCCACTTTTCAAAATTAAATTTTTTTCTAACCATTGACCGGAAAGGTCAAACCAATACATACATTTGTTTAATAGAGCCTATAGATTAAATTGGTATAGGTTTTACCTGGGTTCGTACTGTTATGGGTGGTCCAGGGGGTCTAAATCGGACACGGTGCCATTTCAAGCCAAAATTTCAATTTTGACCAAAATGCTCATTGTTGCCTTAAAATGGGTCTAGTTTGGCACTAAATACAAGAAAAACACGTTTTCTACACGATAGGATGCTTAAACTGCCGAAAATAAACAATTTTAAAAAATTTCCAAAATTTGCCTATGTTTATGTGTTAAAGATACAACATTTTCAAATGACCATATGACCTCAATTTTAATACAAAAACTAATATATTTTGATGCAGTTGTACTAAAAACAACCCGCTCTTTCATTTGGAATGGTTAGAAATGCTCCTGGCAGCTTGCCAAAAATTTTTTGGGGTGGGTTTTTTTCCCCGCATATGGGTTTTTTTCCCCGCATTGGGTTTTTTTTCCCGCCAGTTTGGGCCAATTTTTCTCGCTAACGGCACACCCTACGGAGGTGTTCTATAGCTCATAAGAAAGCTTACGACTAGGCCTAGCTACCTGTATAATCAGCATTTCGATATGTCAAACCATTAAAAAGTTCTGGCCAAAAATCTGAAAAGTGGGTTTTTTTCCCGCTTGACTATACAATCGTTTAAATTTTTCACCTCAATTATATACTAATAGGAAGCGTTACAGTACCCTGCATGAGAAGGGTAACAGTTGACGAAATCGTCAAGTTGGCGATATATATGTCGTGCGTAACACTAGTTTTTGCGTAAAACTAAAGTCTGGCCGGCCAGTACCGAAAAATTACGCACAGAGACGGAAAATCATAGCATTTGAACGACAACGGTATGGGTACTGTTTAAACATATAGTCAGTATTGCCCCATATATAGCCCAGCCTGACTTATTAAGGCGCCTTTGAAGCATACTTTTTGGCCATTTTAGCGTTTTGGCCGACTTTGGCCCCCAGCCAAATTTTTTTCCGGCTCCGGGAGGCATAAAAACTAGCTTATTTTCTTATTTTTGATTTGTACTACAAGAATATATATGGGTTTCATAGCCAAAAATTTTTGTAGTTATTCAAGCTATGTACAAACCCCCCTTATGAGACATCAAAAGCGAGAAACCGGAAAAAACATCACTCTCGTAAGCGATTTTTGGGGCAACTTTTTAACGGAAAGTGGTACGGGGATGAAACTTGACAAATATATATACTAAACTCGACACGTACAATTTTTTGCGCACATAATCTGCGCAGCCTTGTTTTACACGGTCATCGACCATTTCCACTCATATTATAGGGGTCGCTACCGCGACCCCTATGATATAAGTCGATTTCTGAGACATTCGACCGTGCTACCTGACCTGTATATATATACTTCCGGGCAACCTTCAAAAATCGATATGGCTCAAACTTTCAGCACTTGTAGCAACCCGGAGTAAAAGAGAAACCTCCGAATATTAGAGCTCAACTCCGCATATTCAGTGAGTTACAGCAAAATTAGTGATTTTCGACTGTCACTGTCGTCGCCGTGTGACTTCACCAATTAAACTTGTGCGCAGGCCGACAGAGTTTTGGTCGCATTTTGGGTGTTGAAATATCGAAAAAAATAAAATTTCTCAGATTTGGCTGAAATTAATCTAAAACACTGTCTATAATGGTACTTAGTTTATTTTTGAAGGTTGTCCAAGGTTTGGTTGACCCTACCAGAAATCGGCTCATATATATATATATATATATATATATATATATATATATATATATATATATATATATATATATATATAGATGTCCACTCAAGCACAAATTTATTTTCAACTCTTGTCTTCAAGTAAACAAAAAATAAGTCCAACAATTTCTATAAATCGAAATCCTAGCTTACAGGAATAATAATAGTCATATTATATAAGTAAAAATGTATATACGTATACATACAAACCATGATATTCAAAATAGAAAAGAAAGCATGAATTCACGACATTCTTATAATAGGATACGTATAAATAAATCATAACTTGCTAAAGTATAAATAAACGCTTAATTAAACGCAGATTGGGTGTCTAACTTACTTTCGCAGTCAGAAATAAAATCAAAATTACAAAAACCCGCGCCTATGGCGGGAATTTTTTTTGAAAAATTGCCATTTTTATTTTACACGGAGTAAAATCTGACGATATAGTTCAATATAAATTAAATACGAACAGCAGTGTTAGGTACTGGGCAGAAACTCCGGCTCCGGCACCTCTGCCTCCGGCTCCGGTTAACCGGAGCCGGAAGGCGTAATTACGGCCGGAGCCGGAGCCGAAGCCGGAGCCGGATCCGATCCCTAATACGTATACTGGGCTTATTCTAC
>JASAND010012820.1:0-19299 GCA_030248195.1 Trissonchulus latispiculum
GACGCCGGATCGATCCTAAACAGCGAGTGATCACTGACCCAGTCTCTGAACTAACCACTAATGTGAATGAACCCCTTAGAAGCCTAAAGTGCGTGTATTTCAATGCTCAGTGTATTAGAAACAAGTTAGATGACTTAAGTTATTTAATAGATGATATGTCTCCTGATATTATTTTTGTATCGGAAACATGGTTAGAAAATTATGATCAGGATTCTCTCTTTAGTTTTGCCGTAGGATATAATGTTTTTAGATCGGATAGAAAAACACGTATACATGGGGGAGTATTAGCTCTTATAAAGGATAGCTTGGATTGTAAGAAGGTGGAAGAATTAAGTATCGAAGGGTACATAGAAATTCTTTGGATCAAACTTAAACTTTTGAAACATACTTTCGTTGATGTTGGCGTTGTTTACCGGTCTCCGGTGGCTCCTTGGAATGTTGACGAAAATTTTAGAAGTCATCTCCAAAATAAAATAAACAATTCAGATTTGATATTAGTTGGCGATTTCAACTTACCAAATTTATTTAGCAATGTAAATTTGAGAACGGCAAACGAAACAGAATATAGTTTGCTTTTTCATGAGCTTGGCCTTCATCAATTAGTAGACAGCCCCACTAGATGTAACAATTTTCTAGATTTGATTTTTACCACAGATGATCAATTGTTAACCAAGGTCGAAGTCTCTGAACCATTTGGTAGTAGCGACCATAATTTAGTTTCTTTCGAAGTTGTTGGTAAGGCTATTGAAAAGAAAAAGAAAGCTATTTGTTTTTATGATTTTTCTAGAGCAGATTATTTAGGTCTAAATGCATTTCTTGACACCATTGCATGGGAAACTCTACTTTTAAATTCAACAGTAAATGAAATGTGGGTTACTTTTAGTAACATCTTAGAATATGCTATTAATCTCTATGTTCCCAAGAGGAGGGCAACTAGCAAATCTTTTAAATGGTCCCGGGCCACCCGACAAAAGTTTAAAAGAAAAAAGAAATTATGGCAGATGTATAAGAGAACTCGTCTTGATCGTGATAGAAATGCTTTCAGAGCTGCTGCTAAAGAAGCTACTGATGAGGCTGCGGCAGACGTGCGGAGGCATGAAAACAGCATTCTAAATTCTGCTTCTTTAAGCCGTTTTTACAATTTTGTGAACTCGAAAATGACTTCTAAAAGTGCTATACCGGCTCTTGAAAAGGATGGTGTCGAAGCCACTACTTGCAAACAGAAAGCTGAACTACTAAATCGTCAATTTTGTAGTGTTTATACTCAGGATAACATGGAACTACCAAATTTGGAAAATTTCACTAACCAAGTATTTGATAATGTGTTGTTTACTGAAGAAAATATTGCAAAATTTATTGATAAGTTACCTAATAAAAAGTCGGCTGGTCCTGACGGATTATCTTCTTTCTTTTTAAAACGAGTTAAAGATAGCATTCTCAGGCCCCTAAAGTATATTTTCCAGTTAAGCATAAACTCGGGTGTGCTGCCACAACAATGGCTTGACGCTAAGATTGTTCCTATTTATAAAAAGAAGGGTAAAAATAATGATCCTGCCAGTTACCGACCAGTAAGCCTAACATGTGTTTGTTGTAAACTTTTAGAGTCCATCATTCGAGATCTTATTATAAAGCATTTGAAAGAAAATAATCTGATCTGCCAGCAGCAACATGGTTTTTTGAAAAAGAAATCGATAGTTACAAACGTTTTAAAATCTCTTGTTGATTGGTCTAACATGCTAGAGGAAGGGAAGGTAGTTCACTGCTGTTATCTTGACTTTGCAAAGGCTTTTGATACAGTATCACACACTAAGCTTCTATACAAGCTTGATCGGTATGGCATTAAAGGTAAAGTATTAAATTGGATTCGAGCTTTTCTTTCAAATCGTACGCAGTTTGTTGAAGTAAACGGTAGTAGATCGCCAAAAAGCCCAGTTACTAGTGGTGTTCCGCAAGGAACAGTGCTGTTTTTGGTCTATATAAACGATATAGTAAGTTGTATTGAGTCGGCAAAGCTTCTGATTTATGCAGATGATGTTAAGTTATATATTGGAACTAAAAAATCAACTATTACTGACGTACTTCTTCAAGATCATCTTAGGCGGTTGTATGAATGGTCAGTTAAATGGCAGCTATGTCTTGCCATTCCAAAGTGTTCAGAATCGGTTTTTGGACCATGCATACAACAGCCACACTATCAGCTAAATGATGAAACTCTGCCGGTTACAAGCGAAATTAGAGACCTAGGCTTCATAATTTCAGGAAATTTGCAATTTAGTAGTCACTGTTTAGCAGTATACAAAAAAGCATTAGGCGTTCAAGCTTTGATATTTAAATCTTTTAAATCCAGAGATAGAAATTTTTTAGTTAAAATGTTCACGACTTTTGTCCGTCCTATTGCTGAAAGTAGTACCCCAATTTGGTCTCCTTACTTGTTAAAGGACACAGATTTAATAGAAAAAATTCAAAGACGTTATACCAAACGGATTCCTGGACTTGAACATTTTAATTACTTAGAACGTTTAAGCGTGCTAGGTCTTAAGTCACTGGAGATTAGGCGTTTGTATACCGATCTGAAATTACTCTACAAAATTGCTAACAACCAAATTGAAATCTCCTTTGATCAAATGTTTCAATATTCCAACCCGGTAAACACACGTAGTCACAGTTTGCGAATAAGATTACCGAGAAACACTAGGACTGCCTCATTAAATAATTTGTTTCATGTTAGGGTAGTTAATGTATGGAATTCGTTACCCGAGACGGTAGTTACTTCTCCAAACTTTGATAGTTTTTGTAGGCTTCTAGAGTCATTGGATTTAAAGCGATTTCTAAGGGGTCGGGGGGTCAGTTGATCACCGTGATCCTCCCCCGTCCTGCTCACGTTAATGAAGTTAGCGGTATGTTGTTAGTTGTTGTTCTTTTGTTATGTTAATTTTTTCTTTCCGTGCTGATTTTCTTTTCAGTTTTGTGATTTGTTTTGCGTTTCATATGTAATTTCATATGTTTATTTGCTAGATATATATAATTTGTTTTGTTTGCAATTAAACGCTTACCTTCATTTACTTGAGTAAAGATTTCTTTCTTTCTTTCTTTCTATATATATGTATACCTTTTTTACATGATACAAAAAAAGACGGGTTATTGGAGTTGCACAGAGCACTGAACAGTAGCGTAGGTAGAAAATGGAGGGGTCTCCGACATAGGTGTGTAGGTGTGGCTGGGCAAAAAATCTGGGGGGGGGGGTTCCGACGGAGGGTGGGGGGGGGGTCCGCCAATTCCCAAAAAAAACCCCAATTTTCGAGATTTTTTGCCATTTTTGGCCACTTTTTGGCCAAAAATCGGGGGGGCCTAGCTAAAGTCTGAAAAATCTGGGGGGGGGGGTCGCGAAAATTTGTCAATTTGGTGGGGGGGGTCCCCCACCCCCCCCCCCCTAACACATCTATGGTCTCCGACCCTCCCCCTAAAATGATTTTTCTACCCATCCCCCCAAATCGGCCTTCGGCCGACCTGACGTCCCCTAAAAATTTTCAACCCCCTACCTGAATTTTTGCAAATTTATCCCAAAATTCGAAAATCTTCAGAAAATTAGCGAAAAATTGCTAAACTTCCTTTAGTTGTATACCTTAAAAATCGCAAAAACTAGCTGAAAATTGGCAAACTTTTTCCAGTTTTTTAACGAAAAACCGATTTTTCGCCGACCCCCCCCTCGAAAAATTTGTCCTACCCCTCCCCCAAATCGACTTTTTCGACCCCCCTGCCCCTTTCTGCCATAGGTGTACCTTGAGAAATCGTTGGGGGAGGGAGTAGCCGAAATTAGGGTGGGTGGGGTCAACCGGTTTGAGGTGGGGTGGGGTCCGGAAAAATATAATTGGGGGGGTAAAAATTTTTCGTTCAAAAATTTAGAAAAAATTCGCTAATTTTGAAGCGATTCCAAGCCAAAATTTGAGAAAAATTTTCAAAAACGATTATTTTTCAGCCAATCCAACCATGAAAAAGCTAAATAAATAAGTTCGATGAATTAAACATATCGTAAATCTATTGCAGATGGTGGCAATTTACACCAAATCTACCATAACTTTACAACACAGGTTCTTCCTGTGTGTAATTGGGGGGGGGTTGGGGGGGGGGGGTGGTACAGCCATTTTTACAAACCCCCCAAAAATTTTTGGGGGGACCCCGCCCCCCCCCCCCCCCCCCAAAGGGGGGGGGGGGGGGGGGGTTGTCGCGCCGAAGGCGCGAAAAATTGGCCACAAATTGGGTATTTGTAGGGTGAATTCTGCAAAATTCTTCAAAAAAGTCCAAATTGTTGGCTTAAAGTGTTTATTATTGCGAGAAATACACATTTTTAACGGTTTCATGGACTTTCTAGCTCAATATTAACCTTATTTTAGACTTAGAAACATGTTGGGTATCAAGTTTTCGAGTTTAAAACCCCTGTCTAATGTCAAAATTACTTCGGTTGAAAGTTTTTTGGCATTAGCAATGGCTGAAAATGCGATTTTTGACATAAAAATTGAAAAATTTTTTGGGGGAGGTTTGGGGGGGTTGAGGGGGGGTCTAAAAAGGGACCCACCCCCAAATTCCGGGGGAAGGGCCCCCCCCAAAATTCCGGGGGAAGGGCCCCCCCAACCCAAATCCCCATTACACCTATGTATATATGCTTCCTGTGCCAAAAAATTGCTGGGAGGGGTTCACTGTCCGAAAGCCGAAAGTTGGTGAGTCAAGTCAAATTATAATTAAACGACCTTTAACTACAAAATTTAACTTGGGAAAATTTAACTTAAAAATAATCTGATTGAAAGCCCCCGATGAGTCCCTCAAGCGGGTTGGTCGGGCATAACAAGGCGATCCGTATATGAAATTTCACCTTAACATATTATGTGCAATTTATGCATATGCACTTTAAATTACGGGTTTTGGTTATGTATATAACTGCTTATTTTATGGTTTATTTTCAGTTTGGTTTATTTGATTTTATTGCTTTCACTATGTCGGTACCTATGGGGATACTGTGAGAAGCGAAGATGGATATGATACGGCTAATAATCGCAGTGGCTCAGATGAAACTATGCTTGAATTTGAAACTGTGGCCCATAAAAGTGGGTTTATTTTATTGTATGTACCTTTTATTTATTTTAGTATTGGTTTTGGTTTTCTCTCTCTCTCTATATATATATACATATATATATATATGTATATATATATATATATATATATATATATATATATAATATAAGGATGGATAAGTCACTGGCTTTCTACCTAACCAGTACCTATACAAGTATATTCCTAAGTATTAGGGATCGACCGGATATCCGGATCAGGATCTTTTTTGAATTAACGAAACAAAAGAAATTTATTGGTGAAACTAAGAAATAAATGTCAAGATTGCTCTAAATTAATTTGTAGAAACAATTTTCTTGTGTTAAGTGTCTGGCTTTTACTGGGGGCTGCCGCCCCCAGACCCCCTGTTATCTTCTTAATATTCAGTTGAAAAACTAATTTTTTTCACTAGCCTTTGATATTTTACAGGTACACTAATATTTTATGTTGAATTAATTTCTATTTATGTTTACATTTTTATGAATGAATAGGTTAAATTGGGTTATTTTAAAACATCTGTAAACTCAAAAGCAAGGTGCAACAATTTAGACCATTAACTAGTTGGGGTTTTCAAATATTTAAATCTTTCTGAATGAATTTTGAAAATGTTTTAATAAAGTTTTTCTTGAAATTTATTCTCGGAAATGGCAATACATTTTTGCAGGTCTGTATCGCATTTATTCAATGCATATTTAAATTGCAAATACGGGGTGAGCTTATCCAATGCTAATAAAACTTAAGCTCGAATACGTAGTTAAATAATTCTTTAAAAGTAAGTAACTATTAATTCAGCAGTAATGGGCTTGGCTTCTAGAATTTCTCACTGTTTCAACCTCGGACAATTCTTTGAAAATTGTTGACCTTATTATAACATGTTCCATGTTTTCATGTATGATTCATGCCCACCACACATTCGAAATTCTTTTGGTATGCACCTTGCGAAAATTAATTTCAATATTTATGCATATTTGTAAATACAAGTAAAAAATGCTCTGCACAAATGGGGATAGTATGTGTGTGTTGGGCCTATGTCTAGTCTATCCTTTACATTCCGGTTGAGAAAGTAAAGGCATAAATCCGACACCGTAACTTTGGGTGGATGGTTCCATGGCGAGAGAGTTGTTCTGTTCGCTTCGGACTTTCATTTGACACCAAATTTGACCACTTTTGAAAAATTTCATTTTTGAGCGAAAATCGTCAAGTCCCCACCCCACCCCACCGCAGCACTCTACAGCCACTTTGGGCATGCAATTCTATGTCAAAAGTTGCTCAGCTCACTTAGGGCTTTCATTTGGTACCAAATTTGACCACTTTTGAAAAATTTCATTTTTGACCGAAAATCGTCAAGTCCCCACCCCACCCCACCGCAGCACTCTACAGCCACTTTGAGCATGCAATTCTATGTCAAAAGTTGCTCAGCTCACTTAGGGCTTACATTTGATACCAAATTTGACCACTTTTGAAAAATTTTATTTTCGACCACTTGACCCCCCCCCACCCGACAGACCCTTCAAACGGCAGACTGGAACCAGCCCAGCAAAATTAGGTACGTCTGAATGCAAAACGGATACCTGGAATGGAATGAGCTGGGCGCACCAAAAAATCCCTATAGACAAAGTTTTGAGAGGCCAGGTAAAGCCTACTATGGTAAAATTAGTAAAAAGTAAAAAAAAATAGTAAAACCAAAGCAAACAATGAAAAGTTGCAGAATCTTTGCTTTTGATTTTCTCGTCGCTGCTTCAACCAAAATCGACCAAATTTGGCAGATATGTTTTGTTTGCATACGTTCAGGCCGTTTTCTTTGTTTTTGAAAAACATAGTAAGCAAGATATAGAATTTAAAATTTTTGAAATACGCTAGATAACGGAAAACTCACTTTTACGATAAAGCTACGAAGGTTTAGCTACAAATTGAGTTCTAGAACGTTTTGAACAATTTTGAATTGGGTAAGTTATAGTTGACAGAAGTGAAAACTCTGAAGTTCCGATTTTAGGCCATTTTCAATAGGAATTGGTAATCTTGGTAACATTTTTACTACTGGACGAGATCATCTCAAATTTCAATGGATTGTGTAGGGCACTAGGGAGTATCAATGGGCACAATCTGAGCGAAATCCGTGAGGGTCGAATTTTTGACCCAAGTAGTGCCCCCCCAGCCCCCCCCCTAAGGTGGCGCTTGCATATCGGGATTATTGATAAAATTTGGACCTATTGTTAAATTTTGAATAAATCTGAAGTGAGCCTAGTTTGGTTGCCGGGCAATTTCGTGACGAAATTTCAGCATCTGAGAGCACTTGATTGGGTAGCTACCTTTATGGCTTAGTAAATCGAAATTTTATTAATGCTCCGTATAATACTTTTGAATAAAATAAAATTTTGCATAAAAAGAGCTTTACAACGATGTACAAATCTCCTCTACGTTGTTTCTATCAAAAGTTACAAGCGGTGGAATATATGACAAAATTGCGTTGACCATTCCCATCGCGAATAGCAAAGTAAAGACTTCGTTCGAAAATGAATTCCACAGGGTTTTCATGATGCTTTTGTGTTGGATTTGATTATTATTTTATGAAATACACTATGAAACTTATTAAAAGCATAATGTATGCGTGAAACAGAAGCGACTAGTGCGAAATCTTTTTTCCAGCCACCTCACTCCAGTCGGCGCTCCGGTTATAGGTAGTGCCAGCTTGGAACGTATGCATTTTTGAGGGAAAGGGAATGCTGACACTGAAAAATTGCCATAGTAATTACCCGAGGTGTTCTACAAGGCTATCAAGTACGTCCATTACGTCCACCGTAATGGAGGTGCTGTGGTAGCTCACCAAGCAGGCGGCAACCCCTTGACCTCGGTAAATTGCCCAGGAGGGATATTTGAAATACAGTGCTAGAGCAAGCTCTAGACCTGACATGATCCTCCACTTGGAGCGCAGTAAGAAACCACTGCGCTGCGCTGGAGATCTTTTAAATTTATTTTCTCATAAATGCTTCAACCAAGCTTCCTCAAAGTTACCATGTACGTTTATTGGAGAGGTGCGCAGCAGCAAAATTTTAGTTTTGTTTAAAACGTATATTCCGTGAAATACCGATTTTCAACGTTTTTGAACATGAATAAAATTTTCAAAATTGCATAAATCGATAAACTGAAAAAATTGCACCCGCATAAGGTTTATTTATACACTTGTGCAAAATTTGAGCTAATTTCATTTAGCTATTAGTGAATGATACTGTTTTGAAAATTTAAACTTATCCCTGTTGTGTAGGTCGCAATCCAATCACTGGATTATTCATATTCTATAAATTGTTAGTATTCAACACCAGCTGCCACTGCTGAAATTTGAAACAGATTGGTTGAAACATGAACTCAGGAGAACCGTTCCCGGTAATGCAAGCGTCCCCTTAGAGAACTTATCATTGCGGAAATACACATTTTTTTAACCCCTTTTGATTCGGACCGAGACCAAAACGTTAAAAATTTTAAATTCAGCGAAAATTTCAGAGCTGTACATGGATTACATACAGCTCTATCATTTCCTGGAACGGTTCTCGCTTCCATAGGATAACGTCGGGAGAATGGGGGGTGTAGACCCCCACCAGACCGACAAAAAACTGGTAGACCCCCTCAGCGAAAAGAAAAAAGGGCAGACCGATTCGTCCAGAAAGCAAAAAAGGGTAGACTTCTCAGCCATTTTCACTGAAAATTGGTATTTTCAAAAAATTTCTTAAAAATTGTCATTTTTTACTAATTTTTGGTCAAAACGTTAAAAATTCGCAATGTTTGCTAATTTCGGGGCAGGCCCCCTTACAAATTTTAGATTTTTCATAGGTAGACCCCTCGCCGAGGTCGGGGACACCTCCCAGAATCGGACCCCGTGTTACTGTATGCTCTCTTCTATCAGATTACCAATTTGGGTTTTGCAAGGCACATAGCACGTTTCATCTGTGTATTGTCGGGAATATACATATCACCTTACAAATATCCAAGTATGTGTGTACGCTCAATACAACTCTTTTCGCCAAGCTAGTCACTGGCTTGACGTGTTAGACTAGTTGGTCGGAGAAAGGTTGGGTGTGTTGGGCGTCCCCACTATTGGATATTTCTTATTGGAAGGGTAGGTGTTTACTTCCTATTGGCTGGAGGGAATTCCCAAGCCCCGGCCACCTAGGGGGTCTCTCTAAAATTCCCCACATGTTGGTTGTTGATTTTCTGTCTTGCCGAATAGTCGGGTCTCCTCAATTATTCTCTCGCTCCTCGCTTGCAACCCACTCCGCTCCTGCAGGTACGTTGGCCAGCGGGCCTATATTTACTGTGTAAGTATTGTGTACGTGTGTTAGTTTAATAAACCGGCCTTGCGCCTATACATTTTTCCCTAATAACCTGTTCTTTGTACTACGTTCCAAATAGGGCTAGTTAGGGTTTATCTATGTAGCATGCGTAGTAATTTATATATATATTATCTGTTGGCGAGACTTTCCAGGACTGGCTTTCCCCAAGCCAAATGTGTTTTCCATTGTGAGCGCAATCCTTGTAGTGGCTTGCACGTTTTCTTTAGCATTCCCGCTACATTAGGCCGCCAGGAGAAAGAGCCTATTCTGCTCTGATCTTTTTTTGGAGAATGTTTCTATGGAGAATATCACTGAACGTCGGGCATCAAAACGTCTCCAGAAAAAGGCCTTGCACCATGACACTACGATTACAAGAAGACATGGGACTTGTGATTTTACCTGTGTAAGTTGTCTGTCCATGCGACCTAAGTCTAATTCTGTTCACGGGGCGCCCTCCAAACGAGTAAGTAAGATAAAGGGGCGCCCCCGAGCAGATTCTTTGCCTTCAAACCTTGACGACCAAGATGGTTCAGAATGATGAAGAAGAATCCACTGAAGAACGTCGTCTGTCAGATGCATCGATGGATCATCGGAGCTTGGTCCTCCAGTCTTCAATTTAGAAGATGAAGAAACAGCCCAGTACGGGCAAGAAGCTGCAAACCCGGTTCATTTTGATCCATCCATTGCCCAGTCTTCTGCTCAGGCTGGGCCAGTTGCCATCATCACGTCATTCTGGAGCGTCCATTATCGCCCTTGACCGGGAACTTGACTGTCGACGAAGCTAGTCCCTCCGGACCTGGCTTCCAACAGATCCCCTGGGACCAGACCGTAATTTTTCATGACGCTCTTATGACCGAAGCGTCAAACTTACGTCTGTCCCCGGAACCTACCTTCCTGTCCGTTGGTAACCTGGAGCCGGTTGAACTTTTTGATCAAGGTGGACAATTGGTCCGGGCGATGTTCCAGAACTCTGGAATGCCGAACCTGGATCTAAACTTTTCATGGTTTATCCTGGGACCCAACTGACTGTGGAGGTCGCTGGTCGACGGTCAACCCACCGGTGATCGAAAACCCGCCCCTTGGCGCTAATTTGGGACCGACAACCCACATTCGTCCGGTATATGACACTTCGCTGACTGTACGTACGCCACGGTTGGCGTACCGGGAAGCACTGTCTCGGTTCCAACGGCAGATTGTAGCACCTTTTGTCAGGACTGTCAACTCTCACTCTTTGAGCAACCGTCAGCCAGGTCGGCATAGACTTAGTACGCCGCTGCTCTCTTCCTCACCATTATCTCGACGATTGCGGCGTCCTTTGGCCTCGACCGAGATCGATCTGGCCACGCGGTGTCCAGACCCAGGTTCTCGTCTGAATCGTCAGATGAGGGACAATCCATGCCAGCCGGTCCGGCCCCTACGTCTCCGATCCTCCCTATGATTCCGGTTCGGCCCGCCATCATGGTCAATGTGGTGTCATCATCGTCAGCTGACCCCTGAGACGGTTAAAATGCTGAATGATTATGTTATATGGTTTCAAATCGAGTAATAGATTAAAGGGCAGAAAGGCTCTATCAACGTGGCTCGGGATGTTCGAAAGCACCTGGAACGCCAGTGATGCTCCGGACGATCTTAAGGGGCCATTATTATGGTATTTACTCGACGATTCAATCAAACAGGACCTTAATGAACAGCCGACCGAGTCGTATGATGAACTTGTTTCTGTTTTGAAACAGTTCTACGCGCCTATCGCGAAGACGGCTGACCAGTACGGCCGCGCATTTTTGAGCGAAGTCAGCGGACGTCTGAGTCCAGTCGTGAATACCTGAATGAACTGCGTACCTTGGCTAGCAAGGGTTTTTCTAATGGACGACCCAAAGATCGGGAACTGAAGATCGTTGAGCGACCCTCTCGCGGTCTTAAATCCTCATTGCGATCCAAGGTGCAAGTTCATTTGCAAACGCTTGTCATTGGGAATATAAGGAACCCAATGACATCATTACGAGAGCGGTTCGTATCTTGTAGATGGTCGAAGACGGTGACCCGCAAGCACAACTGGAAGCGGTCAGTGCTATACATTAACATAGGGTCGGGTCCTGGGGGGGCTTGTTCCCAAAAAATTTTAAGGGGGCTTGTACCTTGAACAGAAATTTTCAGGGGGGGCCTCAAGAATAAAATTGTAAAATGTTTCGAAAAATTAACGCTACTTTTATTGAAATTTGCAATTTGTTATCAAAATTTGCAAACAATTTCCAATTTTTGGAAAAATTTCAAACTTTGCCCGATTTTCCCGAAAAATTAAACAGTTTAGCTAAAAATTTCCTGCGAATTCCAAAATTTTTCCGGCTAATTTTGGTTACCCCTTGGCCATTTTTTCGTTACCCCTTGTCCCCGACGGCGCTAGGGCTTGTACCTTGTCCGTGTTGGGGGGCTTGGACCACCCTCCCCCCGACCCCCCTCCCGCGTTAACCTATGGTCAGTGTGCTTTCGAACGACCATCCTGTGGACGATTCGAAGGCAGAGGCATGCATTCAATACGTACGATAATTGCAACGACAGATGCAGGATCTGCAGAACCTGGTGATCCAACAGACCAGTGCGCCTTCACCTCCTGTGGCCGAGGGGGCAGCAGCCGCCTGTGTCTCGTTGCATGATCACAGCCTTGATTGCCTGAATCCTGACGATCTATGTATGTTAGTTGCCCAGCAATCAAGAGGTAGTTCTGGCACGACTGGATGGGCTAGAGATCCACGGGGTCAACAAAAGACGGTTTCGTGTCTGTATTGCGGGACACAGGGACATCACTGGATGACGTGTGCCCACTATCATCGGTCCATTCGAGTTTGGGATTCGAACCCACTTCGCGGTGCGATATTCCGTAATCCCCGATTTGGCACCCTGGTATTTCCGGACACCTCGACGGAGAACCCGAGTTCTCCGCCCGCTAAATCGGATGGACATGACTCCTCTAGCCGCGGTGGTGGCGGTATTAAGAAGTTCTACGCCAAGAAAAGCTCCCGACCTGGTGGGCAAGGTGGCAAGGGAGGATCCGGGCAAACCTCAAATTCGGACCAGGGAAACGAGTAGCGGGGGAGCGGGATTGTGATCAGTCCTCGCTCCCTCCTCAAGTTAACTTGATCTCTTTTACTGGTGAGCCCCCAATGGTTCCTCTGTCTCCCACTTTCCCGTACCCACAGGAGTCGCCTTCACGTAAAGGTGGACGGACTGCTCTATTTCAGTGTTTATGTTGATGGACAATGGCTCTCTTCAAGACTTTTCCTGATTCATCTCGCACTTGGAAGCCTTGGCGGCTAGACCTGCCTGATGAGTTATCCCCCTCATGAATGTCAACATTGGGTCTCTGCGATTGGACATGAGGCACCTCCCATCCCTCCACGACAATCTAAGAAACGAGGAAAATCGAAAAAGTAAAGGGCAATGATTTTCCTGGTAAAGACACACCACCATCAGCCGGACAGTGCGTTCAAACAGTCGAAGAATTCTCGCCTGTCGCTATCTGTTGGGACTCAGGTTTCTTCCTTACGTGGTGGTTTGTCTTTACAACAAGCCACTCGAGAAGACCTTCCTGCGCACTCGTCCATTTCGAAACCCACGAAGAAGGTCGGTCTCGTGTTACGAGCCCCGGGGACCCCCCCTCGTCTGGTTCTCGAACTAGAGCCCAAGCGACCAATTCGAAAACGAAGAAGCTGACAAGAATCAGCTCCCGAAATTGACTCTTCGTAGATCCAGTGATGGTCAGTGGCAAAACCCGGAGGTGAAAGTGACTCCGCCGTCACCTGACCCTTCGAGTCCTAGTTCTCCTGCCGGAAACCCACCGATACTGGATCCTTGTGACCTAGATGCCGACATGCTATTGGCATATTGAGACAATTTGGTCGACGCTCATAACTAGTTTCGCAAGGAAGCTCGTAAACTCGAAAATAACAGCAAACGGCTCAAAGCGGCAGCTCATATTGCTACCGAACATTTGGCCCAACGCATGGATAAATTTTAAGAAATCCTGGAATCCTACCTTCAGAAACCCAAGGGTTTCACGGCAGCCGACTTTGCTGTTTTGGGCGATACTGAGGGCGCCGAATCTGACCCATCGAACCAGGGTCAAGCTGAAGTAATTTCGGACACTGGTCAATCGACATCGGTGATACGTACACAGAAGCAACCTATGGTAAACGATGAGTTGCTGGCTTTGTCGGACGGTATACGTAATGCCGCCCAGCATGTCGCCGTCGGCGAAAGTGTCTTCTACGTAGAAAAAAGAAAAAGATTGCCTTATTCCATGCTCCATACGTACTCGTCCTTGTCGGACCGGTGGCAGCCTTAGCGCTGGTGCGAATGTGTCACTCATCTCCAAATCATTCTACGGAAAGATCAAGGACTAGGTGAAGACCCCTCTGAGCGTTACCTCATTGTCATCTGTTTCAGCCGCTGGTGATTGCGTATGAAGAATCTACAAACAACCCGTTCGTTCTATGTGGTTCCTACCCTTCAACAGGAGGTCCTCCTAGAATTTGAGTTTCTGTCCGCACTGGACTTCACGGTTCACCCCCGTGGTGGTTACATTGAGACATCGGCAGCAAGGGTGACCGTGTGTTGTTTCTCAACCGGACTGAACTGCAAGCCATTGCGACGGCTTATGCCATTGAAGTGACCTCTGCGGTAACCTTATGTGTCCGGGAAGGAACACGAATCCTACCGGCATCAACTATGAACCGACACGGATGTGATTGATTGAAACCCCCAGCCTGGAGTCCTCGAGCTAACTCCCAAGGTTACGCATATTTGGGTATACAATGGGGCGACCGAATTATCGATTTGCCCAAGGGCGCCAATTTGGGCCAAGCAGTCCCCGTAGCTCGGGTGTATGAGCTCCCTCAAGTGGCATGCGTGATCGAGGGTGGTGCCCCATTGCCCTCGTTTTATCAGCATCTCCGCTGTCGGCTGGACCACCTGGCGATCCAGACGTCCTATGATCGTGGATCCAGAGAAGCTAGTAGACCTAGTCCTAGCTTGAGCAACTTGAATGTCTAACCACATGAGATGCGCAGACGTCCTGTTCAGCCCGAGTCCGCGGAATTTCGCCAGAAGTGTCAGGAAAATCCACTAGAACAACTGATCCCCAGCCAATACGGCACAGACTTTGATCACGGAATTGATCTGGAAGAGCACTTCTACGGAGAACCGAAGGTCGACCTTCTTACGCCGGGAACCGGTTAGTCTCCGGAAGAGAAGGTACGGATATTGAAGCTAATGTCGATTTTGCCAACATGGACTGCTCAGACGAGCTGAAACAGCAATTCAAAGATTTGCTTCTTGAATTCTACGATATAATTGCCCGCCCTGGGAATCCAGGTCGGACAGAAGCTGAACACCATGTCATTGACACTGGAAAAGAGCGTCCCATCAAAAGTCGACCTTATCGTATGAATCCTTACCAGAAGGCTAAGGTTGAGAAGCACATCAAGTCGATACTGGAGTAACACGTCTGCGAACCCTCTGCTAATCCGTAGTCATCACCTTGCATCCTCTCGGCAAGAAGGATGGAACCACGCGGCTGGTAATCGATTATCGAAGGCTCAACAAAGTCACTAAGAAGGACAATTACCCTCTGCCAAAAATCGACGAGATTATGGATCAACTCAAAGGTACAGCCATCTTTTCGTCAATAGATTTGGCTGCTGGTTATTGGCAGGTAGAGGTAGAACCTCATGACCGGGAAAAGACAGCATTTGTTTCACATATGGGTCATTTCCATATGAATGTGATGCAATTTGATCTCTACAACGCTCCAGCCACGTTTCGGCGACTCATGGAGAAAGTCCTCACTGGTTTGCCCGTCTATATCGACGGTGCTCTGATTCCGTCGCCGGAACCTGTCATCGCAAATGGACATGCTCCGGATAGTCTTCCAAAATCTCCGCGACAATTGGTTGCGGATCGAATCACAGGAGGGGATTGCTGTCGATCCCGACAAAGTGGCAGCTGTGGCGAAACAGCCTGCGCCTGTCGATGTGAAAGGCGTAAAATCGTTTCTGGGAATGAGTGGCTATTATCGGCGATATGTTTCGAAATATGCAAAAATTGCTGCCCCCTCACGGAACTCCTGAAGAAAGATGTCGCGTTTCGCTGGTCCACCGCTCGTCAGCAGGCATTTGATACTTTGAAAAGGATCCTAACTCAGTTGCCGATTTTGGCTTATCCGGACTTTGATAAAGTTTTTATCGTTTCAGTGGCCATAGGGGCTGTCCTCAAACAGCCCGTATCTGTGCCTCACTGCGCCGAAAATCCGGGAGTGGCAAGGGCTGTGGTGACTAGACCTGTGACTTATGCCAGTCGAAGTCTCACTTCCTACGAGCGGAATTATCGAGAGGATAAAACTGGGTAAAAGGAGCATCTCTATCCAGCTCGAAAGGCCCATTTCTGTCGAGCCAAGCGCGTCGAGCGGATAATTTATCAAGATGCAAGGTTCTCAGATTACGCCATCAAGGACAAAGCGGATCGTGAAATGGATTCATATCCGCAGGAGCGCCTTCAGGTCTGGCGAATGGGAGTTGACCTCTTATCTCAGCTCCTTGTCATCTATCATTCCTTCTACTACTCTGAAAGATGCAGCAGGAATTGGTTGATACCTTAGGCTGCCTTGACGCAAGGCGAATGATTCAAAATGCCCGACATGCCAGAAGGTCGTCCTGTTACCAGCAAAGCGGACCTCCCCCAGCTGAAGAGCGAGCCTGGGTCTACAATCTTGACCGCTGGCTTGGCCAGAATCTTTAGGGTGGCATGTACACGAAACTTTTTCTCTGGTTCACTCAAGCCGGTCCAGATGACCTGTTCAAAGATCGCTTCACGCGAGAGCCCTTGGACCTGGAAGATCTTCAGAATTTCAAGCACTTCGTGAACAAACGCATTCGTATCGTCGCGAAGAGGTACAAGGATGGTCTCTCGGCCCCTCCGTTCCATCGTGAGGGCCCTCCAAATCGCCTCCTTTACAATGAAGTCGACATGCCGGTCGTTCGAAGCGGTGCCCACATTGCTGGCTTGGAACGTCCAGCCAGTGAAAATGATATCTTCTTTCCAGCCATGGCTCTTACCCTGGAATCCACTTGAAGGCATGCATACCAGACAGCCTTATCCTAGAGCCATCGTCTACAGGGAATTTTGAGTTTGCCGGCATTTCGCCAGCCAAAATTTGCTTCGAACCTGCTACCTTGGTTTCCTTTTTGGATCCATGGGCCTTTTCGCGAATGGGTTAAACGAGTTAAAATTAACTCGATCCTTTTCGCGAATGGGTTAAAAGAGTTAAATTTAACTCGCCGAGTTAAGCAGAGTTAAAATTTTTAACCCTTCGGTCATTCGCGAAAAGAGTTAAAAATTAACTCTTTTAACTCTACTCTTTTCGTGAATGACACGCAGAGTTAAAAACCTGCAGAGTTAAATTTAACTCTACCCTTTTCATGAATGGGTTAAATTTAACTCTTTTAACTCGCTCACGCTATTTTACATTGAATTTTAACCCGCGTCTCAGCACGCGGGTTAAACGAGTTAAAATCTTCTATGCTTTGTATTGTTATTGCCATATTTTGCGCGCGTGATGAAGCTTTAACTATGAGAAGATAATCCAACCAATGAAAGCGCAACACATAATTTCATTGGATGGTTCATAATGCTTCAATATTAGTTAAGCATTTGCCAATATTCTGCCAAATTATTTGCACGAAGGCAACGAAAGGAACAACTAATGTTTTGAACCCTGCTGCATTATTAGAAATAATAATTAAATTAAGTTAATTAATTATTATAGTTATAAATAAGTAATAAACTCTAAATTATTTTTCACAGTTATTTGACAACACTTTATAAATGCCAATTTTAAGTATGTTGAGAGCTGCTGGCCACATGAAAAGCCGAATCCGCGGAACCCTACAACCAACCGAAAGCTCAATTTTTCTCAAAAAGTTAATTAAATTAAATTAAATTATCAATTTTTGAAAAGTTAAAGTCAAATTAAAGGGCTAATTTTTCCAGAAAAATTACTGTAAACATTAAAAAATTTGAACCTTTAGATCGTTTGAAAGGACATCTGTATAAATGTTACGCGAACTTAGCTGCAACTGGTGATGCTCCACAGAATTACAGGATTAATTGTTATCCCAACTGTGATTTTAAGGGCAACCATTTCAATTCAAATTTGAAATCTCTGTGGAATTTTAATAAACAAACATTTTTCTGTTTAATTTTGCTGCGGCCGCCTTTTTAGTATTAAAGTTTAGCTGAAATGGACCAAAATTGTCCATGTTTTTAAGAGGATCAAGAGAAACCGATTTTCCTGAAAATATATACAGAGGGTTTTTGGCTCTGTCGTGGTGTCAGGCGTTAACAAACAAACATGGTACCTGTTTTCTGCTCAACTATTCTTTAGCACTTCTTTGTTAAGCTGGCAATAGAAACAACGAAAACCTGAACCGAAACACTGTCTTCATATTAGTTTTAATATGTACAACTTTTCATGAAAATCGTAAAAATCCTTGGTTGGTTCTCCTAGAATTGTAGTTTACCCATGTTGTTAATCCCTTAGCGGCTTAAACTTTAAAATTTTGCTGCAGATTTGTCAATAATTTGTTGAAATGCATCCGTGCTAAATTTCAGCAAAATCGGTTAAAACTGCAACTTAGACAGAGGGATTCGCCCGGATCGCCCTAACACCGGATGTTGTTAAATTGAAGATGTAATAAACGTGTATTAATGAAATGAGTATATATCTTCTTTTGCGGTCTTATTTTATTTAAAATTTTTCAAACGTTGGAAAGTTTTTCTATAATTCTCAAATAGTGAAAAGTTGGGCATTACGTATAACAAAATTAACCATTTTAGCTCTTTTCACGTATGCAGAGAGTTAATTTTAACTCTCGTAGTTTTAACTCTATTAACTCTTTTCGCGAATGCAGAGAGTTAATTTTAACTCTGCCAGTTTTAACTCTTTTAACTCTTTTCGCGAATGCAGAGAGTTAATTTTAACTCTGCCAGTTTTAACTCTTTTAACTCTTTGATTTTTAACCCTGCGGAGTTAAAAGAGTTAAAAGCAGGCAGAGTTAAAATTAACTCTGTGCATTCATGAAAATGGTTAAAAGAGTTAATTTTAACTCTACTCTACTCTACTCTACTCTACCCATTCGCGAAAAGGCCCCATGACTTTCTTCTTATCTGATGCCTCGAATCACTCCGTACAATTTGGATATTCCAGAAACATTGCCAAATCTTCATTCCATCTTTGTGACTTTTTCCTGAAATACGAAAATATCAGAATTGTAACAATACCACTTGATGTGACTGTTATATAATTTTTGCTCAAATGTTTATTCTGCCATATACAGCTTTGTATATCTGCCCTCTTGTAGTCAATGGTCTATGCCAATATCAAGCTCATTAATGGCTACAGCAAATTACTATGGAAATACTTATGGGTATTGGGTTTTTCTTTTTACTTCCACTAGGATAATCTGCCTTACGGTAATGCGGTTCTAAATTTTAAGTTATATTCAAGGTACTTATCTCTTCTTACTCTATTAGTTTCTCTTATTATTATTATTATACTTAATAACCACATCCGCACGAATATCTTCTGGAGATATTTCCATCTCTCCTCTCCCATGAGTACTGCCGGAAGTATTACCATACTTTCTTCTTGCTCTTAGCAGTACGCTATTATATTAGATACTTTAATTTTATCAACATTTTCATTTGTTACTATCTCGTCCATATATATCTAGTTTTGTATTTATTATTTGCATTCCATGTGCTATTTTGTTCGAGTACTTATATTGTTTTGTATTTCGATGTTACTACTTTGCCAGTTATA
>JASAND010012823.1:0-16393 GCA_030248195.1 Trissonchulus latispiculum
CCAGAAATTGATAGAAGCGTAGCTCAACAGGGTCACCCTGGAGCGTACTAAAGTCCAAAGTGGTACCCACTTTGAACAAGTAAAGCAATTAAAAAGGAGCACAGCAAATAAAGACAATGTGTGGGAGCTGATAGTAAAGACACGACCATCCACAGCGAGAACAAAACACTAGACTGAATAGAAATGAGACGTCTAAACGAGACCAGTTTTGACAAGTGGCGGAACGGGATTGGTTGAATTTTGAGACCCCCTTGAAAGACAAGATGCTGGGAGAGGCTTCGAGAGAAAATAGACGTCTCAACAGCGCCACCTATTGGCTAGGCTGGCTGACACACATATACGTAATTTACACATAAGCGCACAAAACTCAAGCATAAGACTTTCACACATAAATTTCACATAATAATTTCAAACAAATTTCACAACACATTTTCATAAGAAATTACACTCATTATAATTCACTCTTAAAGATAATATTTCTACCACAATTTTCATCAGAATAATTTCACATACACACATTAATACTTTTAGAGGACCGACGTCACGCCGCCTCATTACAGATCGTCGTTATTTCAACCAAAGTGTGGTCACGCGCTACTGCCATTTCAGAATGAAACTGATGAAGACTACTGATAATTTTGCTTTATATAGCTGTTAATGTTTAGTGCTTGGCGCCTTATAGATTTGATACTGACCTTTATCCCTTTGTTAATGTTTCCTATTAATCCATGACACTTTTCCATAAGGAACAAATATTACACAAACTTACTGGCATGATAAATGAGTCGAGGTTTTCAGTCGCCGGAGGCGGTAAACTTCAAATATCCAGGAGAATTCTCATATGTTTCATGTTCTACTTTGAATTTGATCATTTCAATAATAATTCCAATAAACAAGAAATAGTTGTAAACTGACCAGGAAATGACAGGAAATATACAGTAGAGAACCCTTTTGTAAGGTGTGCGCATACCAAAGTAGATGGTTTTGAGAAACTTGAAACTTTTGTAAGGTGTGCGCATACCAAAGTAGATGGTTTTGAGAAAATTGCAATTTTGTAGATTGCATACCGAAGTAGATGCCTTTTACCGTATGCCCCTTAATTTGTAAGGTGTGCGCATACCAAAGTAGATGGTTTTGAGAAACTTGAAAAATTTGTAAGGTGTGCGCATACCAAACAATCACCAATATGTCCGCCTTCATTGATTTTTTGGCGCACGCGAAAAATGACAACTTTTCTAATTTCCTATGTTTAAAACACATGAAATCTCAAATTTGAGGTGAAATTACTCAATAACCGTAAGACTTACGACTTAATTTTTAAAACTCGTTATAATATACCATTTAGATAGTAAAATATATAAAGATCACTGAGATCCAATATCGAAAAAATGACCGCAAAAGTGGACCCTACCTCTTAAGAGAAAATTACGTGACTTCGTTAATTCTTATGTTAGATGTTAGATTACGTTCTCGAAATATTGTCGCTCCAAGATGCGAGTCACTCCAAAATGCTTTGGCAAAAATCATCTGAATCTTTGCATATTACAAGCCAGTAACTCTACCAGGATGTGCAGGTATTAACATTTTTAACTTTTGGGCCGGATTTTCACTAAAACGCGGCCCGAATTTATAATTTTATATTTTGGGCCCTGTTTTAGTGGATTTCCGGCCAGGGCCGAGTTTTAGAGATTCTCCGGCCCAAAAGTTAGAAATGTTATTCGGGCCCAAAAGTTAAAAATGTTAATCGGGCCGGGTCTTAGTGAAAATCCGGCCCAAAATATAAAATTATAAATTCGGGCCGGGTTCTAGTGACAGTCCGGCCCAAAAGTTAAGGGGGGAAAAAAAAGGGAAAAAAGTTAAAAATGTTA
This sequence comes from Trissonchulus latispiculum, assembly GCA_030248195.1. Lineage (NCBI taxonomy): Eukaryota > Metazoa > Nematoda > Enoplea > Enoplida > Ironidae > Trissonchulus > Trissonchulus latispiculum. The sequence continues at coordinate 1,869 of JASAND010012823.1, forward strand.
ATCGGGCCGGGTTTTAGTGAAAATCCGGCAAAATAAAATCGGGCCGGGTTTTAGTGAAAATCCGGCCCAAAATATAAAATTATAAATTCGGGCCGGGTTTTAGTGAAAATCCGGTCCAAAATATAAAATTATAAATTCGGGCCGGGTTTTAGTGAAAATCCGGCCCAAAAGTTAAAAATGTTAATCAGGCCGGGTTTTAGTGAAAATCCGGCCCAAAATATAAAATTTGTGGGTTGAAGTAAAATAATTTTATTGGGTTCTAGTGACAGTCCGGCCCAAAAGTTAAAAATGCTAATCGGGCCGGGTCTTAGTGAAAATCCGGCCCAAAATATAAAATTATAAATACGGGCCGGGTTTTAGTGAAAATCCGGCGCAAAATATAAAATTATAAAGTCGGGCCGGGTTTTAGTGAAAATCCTTCCCAAAATATAAAATAATAAATTTGGGCCGGGTTTTAGTGAAAATCTGGCCCAAAAGTTAAAAATGCTAATCGGGCCGGGTTTTAATAGTGAAAATCCAGCCCAAAATATAAAATTATAAATTCGGGCCGGGTTTTAGTGAAAATCCGGCCCAAAAGTTAAACATGTTAATCGGGCCGGGTTTTAGTAAAAATCCGGCCCAAGAAATAAAACTATTAATTCGGGCCGGGTTTTAGTGAAAACCCGGCCCAAAATATAAAATTACAAATTCGGGCCGGGTTTTAGTGGATTTTCGGCCCGGGCCAGGTTTTAGTGAATTTCCGGCCTGGGCCGCGTTTTAGAGATTCTCCGACCCAAAATTTGCCTTGTTTTAATAATGGGCCGGGTTTTAGAAAGTTATGGCCCGGCCTCAGGCCGGGCCTGGCCGGGCCGGCTTTTTGAGACCCCGTAAGGGATGTCCGTTTAGACTTCAACACTGCTCTACTTTCCCGGTTGACCGTAAGCAACAAATAAGAATCAGTTCGTAAAAGCAGACCAGACAAATGGACAAACGGGCAAACGGAAAGCTAGATATGAACTTCTCTATGAGTTCAGCAAAACGGACAAACTAGAAACGGAATTTTGGACAAACTAGGGTTGTTCTGATAAGAAATTCTCCGGGCCGGGCCCGGGCTCGGATCTACGAGTACCACCGGGCCTGGCTGGCCGGGCCTGGTCCGGCCCGGGCTCGGCGGCCCGCTACAAGGTCTAAAACGTAGTTTATCGTCTCTATACAATTCTAAGTGTATAATATATGTGATTTTAGGTACAAAAACTGCATTTATAATTTAGTTAGGCTGTTTCCTTCCACATTTGCAAAATACCAATAACTTGAATGTTAATCAGCGGTTTACTGCCCGGTTACTAAACCGGCAACTAGGTGGCGGAACGATAGCAGGTCCTAACTAGGATGCAACTCGCTCGTATAAAAGATATAAACCTAACTAAGATGCCCTAATAAAGATAAAAGGAAGACATTGTATTTATTAAAGAACTTACGATGGTTTTAATAAGGCAAATATCATGGACGGCAGAAATACTGTAAATGGCCAATCGGCCAAACCACACTCTATCGAAATCACAACAATACGAATCAAATATGCATGTAAGCTAACTTATATCAAGAGTACATAATAAAGAGTATGAAACTCTTACACTAGCATGTACAAATCATGCTAGGTATGCTCGGTTCATTAACTCGGGACCCCCCCCCCCGTAACTTCCGGGGGGGTCCCACTTTGCACTAATTACACGCTTTCATATAAGCGTGTGTCTGCTCGCTGATTGGCCCACTAGCCTAAGGCTTACTGTAGGTAATTTATTAGTTATTTTTAATTAATTAATTATAACTTTAATTAGGTTAGTACAATCAAAAAACTAATTCGACAACTTTGTAGCATTTTTTCTGCTCTTTCCAATGATATAAAAATTGTTGCACAATACAAAAATTCGCGGGAATGTATGTGCAACAATTTTTATATCTTTGGAAAGAGCAGAAAAAATGCTACAAAGTTGTCGAATTAGTTTTTTGATTGTACTAACCTAATTAAAGTTATAATTAATTAATTAAAAATAACTAATAAATTACCTACAGTAAGCCTTAGGCTAGTGGGCCAATCAGCGAGCAGACACACGCTTATATGAAAGCGTGTAATTAGTGCAAAGTGGGACCCCCCCCCGGAAGTTACGGGGGGGGGGGGGTCCCGAGTTAATGAACCGAGCATACCTAGCATGATTTGTACATGCTAGTGTAAGAGTTTCATACTCTTATATTATGTACTCTTGCTTATATAAGCTGGATGGTTGCTGTTTGTAACGATTACGTTGATCATTCATGAAACACAAATAGAGTAATTTGGGGTGGATTACAGTTAGTAAGGTTTTTAACATCATCCCCCTGGAAATAATTTTAGCGCCTGATAAAATTCAAAGATAACGAGAATGCTACCGTAATTCGAGTAAAGAATAAAAGTGAGTAAAGTCCCATTTCAAACTTCGTATGAGCGGACCTAAACCGAGCAACACCGTGTGGTGCGCCATTCAGATGCCCACATAAGAGTGAAAGAAAGAAAGAACTTCAAAAAGAAAGAAAGATTTGGTAGCTATTGGTAGTCAAAATACAGGCAAACTCGAAACGTAGGGTTAGATGTTTCCCATTGAACGCAAACTTGATAGCAATATTAGTCTAACTGTAAATCCAATTTAGAAAAAACAAAAGAAACGTACGTTCAATAAAGAAACCCAAAACAGAGAAGTAAGTAAGCCACTATTGTATAAAACCTCACAATCACACAAAACCACAGCACTCACAAAACAATCACACTTACAAAATACTTATATACGATCCTAACAATACAGAAATTCACTACTTTACAAGAGTAATATACGACATGTATCCTATACACAGTCAAAAACACAAGTTACCTTTACAACAATCAAAAGAGAGTAAATACAACAAATTACCTTTACAGCAAATTCAAAACGTCTTATTTTTACAACAGTGAAAGAGACTAAATACGACATAATACTAACAAACGAATACGTTGATAATGGATCTTATTACATGGCACTAAACTGTACATAACAGAAAAAGATACATTATAGCGTAAAGCTAACAGTACAAAACCACACCTCCCTCAACTTAGCAGTCCCACTTTTTGAGTCAAGGTTAGAACTAATTGAGACAGTTAGTTTGTGCTATGTGCTAAATGAGACACAAATAAATTTAATTGAGACACATCTCAATTAAGTATAAAACCTAAATATTTATCGGGACTGCTAACTAGAGGTGAGCAGTCCCACTTTTGAGTCAAGTGGTCTTATTTCGCCAATTCAGTTAAATTAATTGCTGATAAATGAGCCACTCACTTAAAAAGTTATTTAACCATCCATTTAATTAAAATTTAAAAGATAACAATTGAAATTTATTGATTGAACCTTCATTATTACATAGCTACGATCTGGCTTATTCAGGATTTCTTTGGACGGGGAAGACCAGTTAGTTGATTGCATGATATAGGTGTAATGACAGGCAAGGAGGTGTATCGGAGGTGGGCGGTTTCCAACGAGAAATTGAAAACTTTTTATACTGGTTTGGGATTTTTTCAGGGCACGGCTGGCGGGAAACCCCCCTTCAAACCGGTAGACAAATTGTGTTCATCGCCCCTCCCCAGAATTTCATATTTAGTTACCCCCTTCCCTGATTTGTGGCCGAAAAGTGCAACAGAATTCGAAAACAAAATTTAAATATTTATAATGTAGAGTGATTTTGGCAATTTTTGTTTGGGAATCCCTCCACCGTTCAAAAATTACACCCCCCCCCCAGATTTTCCCCAGCCACACCACACACCTATGGGGGCCAAACGTATACCGACGATGACGGCGCGCTGACATAATTATAGTTTGCCCCCCATCATCGGAATCCATTGACGGTCTCACTACATATATACCAACCAAGCAATTTCCAAAAATTTATCAAAACTTATCGTTATTCTGGAAAGAAAACAAATTTTGGTTACAACAGTAAAAAATTTGCAAAACGGATAGGAGACTATAACAATATTGCCACTAGATGGAAACTGTCGTTACACCTATGCCGTATTGTGCGTGTGCCACAACAGTCAACTGTCAATATTATATACATACGTAGCATATGATATTCCATTTATATATACATATAATAGTTTTATCTTCGAACAGTTTTGATTGCGCGTATGTCTGATTGGATTTGCTTAATTATCTTTGACCAAGAGTACATAATGATAAGAGTGTGACAAGCGTCACATTCTATGCAATGAAGGCAAAAACTATGCGATGCGCGCTAACGGCTTACCCCCCCCCACAAATTGACCCCCTCTCACACCGCCCCTATATGGGTACGTGGTCCAAACGGGGGTCGCTCACTGCTTTGCATAATTACACGCTGAAATTAACAGGGGCCCAATTTGGGGAGGGGGTGCAAGCGTGTATGTTTAACACATAGATGTACAAAATATACTAAGCGAGTGAGCGACCCCCGTTTGGAACTATGTACCCATATAGGGGCGGTGTGAGAGGGGGTCAATTTGTGGGGGGGGTAAGCCGTTAGCGCGCATCGCATAGTTTTTGCCTTCATTGCATAGAGTGTGACGCTTGTCACACTCTTATCATTAGGTACTCTTGCTTTGACTAATTAAATAATTCCAAGATACGTACATGTCAACATGATGACAACTGATTTATGGATTTGTGGACACAATCACCGCTGCTGATCATTTTGCTGACGAATGACGATTCCCGATCTTTGGGTATGTGATGTGGTATATAGTATGTATGTTTTAGTAGATATATGTATATATTTGTTTTCCAGTTCCGTAGTACTTGAATTGGCGTTCCATTGATAACAATGGTTCCATTGCATCTCTCTCCAGTTTACAGATTTTTTGGCGGTAAAATGGGAATTTTTAGCACAATTTCTGAAATTTCGGTTTTTTCGAAAATTTGGCTAAATTATATACAGCAGTATTGTCCTACTCCAAAACTGCCTATTTTGTATTCCAAATTGTGTATTCATGCCTATGAATCTATTTGCAGCATGAATTATGCAGACAGCTACGTCCAGTACTTCTCAGCGTGCCAGACGGGACAGGACACAACAACCCCAAATTTTACAAAACAGCGATTTCTAAAATTTTTCAAAATATGGCATATTATACATCAATCGAAAGCTCTCATTGCAGGGATGAATTCTTCTTATAGAACTATGGGTCAGAAATGCTTCTATTTTAAGTTAGCCGCTGTTAAATGTTTCATTATATAGGTACATCAGGAGGAACCGGGACAAGGCCTTCTCCGAGAAGCTTCTGATCAAGCCCATCCGCCTGGAAACTGTTCTGCTTTATAGTTTTTAAAGGTGTATAACAAAATAAGCTGAAGTTTGATCTGCGATAATTTGCCCAGTTGGCTGCAGCACCCTCCTGATCGCTCACATTCAAATTGTACACAGTTGATGGCTCGTAACTTACGGAGAATGCACAACATATATATTGTTAGCGTATGTGTGAAAATGAGCGAAATCCGTCGCCTAAACATCTGTCATGATCGATCCGCCCTTAAGGGGGGGGGTCGCTTTTTTGGGCGATTTTTCGACCTTCTCCGATTCTCCTCATTTTTACATATTTTGTACTCCGAATGGGTCCGCGAAACAAGACAGGTGCGTTTTGCGTAATATTGCTGCTATCGTTCTGTAGACCCCTTCAAAGGTGACTCCGACATGTGTTGAACATAGAAAAATGAAAAAGTTATGGTAAAAAAGATTGTGTCCAAAAATTTTTTCGCTGTGTAAGAGGCTCAGTACTGAAATTTTGCACACTTGTTAAGGACATAATGTAGAGTGCAGCGAGTTACTTTGGTGCAATTCTGTTGAGAATAACAATTTTGGCAAATAGTCAAACTCGGAATTTTCACAAATTCTGACTTTAAGAATTTGCCAAAATTCTAATTCTCAACAGAATTGCACCAAAGTAACTCGCTGCATTCTACACTATGTCCTTAACAAGTGTGCAAAATTTGAGAGCTGAGTCTCTTCCACAGCGAAAATTTTCCTAACTTTTTCATTTTCCAATGTTTCAGCATCAGTTTCAGCATTGTTTCAGCATCTCCGATAGCCTTTATATGCGTCCCGCCGTAGGCACTCATGTTCGTTTTTCGCCGGGGAATGAAAGGCGATTAATTTAATTTGTTAATTGTGTTTTGAGTTAGGATATTTAAAATTCTTTACTTTCGCGCAAAGAAAATTGATTTATTTTCGCTTTTGAGTTAGGTTTGACTTAGTTTAGGATGGATGCTATTTTTGAAATTTTTCTCTATTGTTTCTTTTTAAACTGCCTTTTACTTCTGTACTTTCCGATGATTGAGTTAGGCCCAAGAGTTGAGTTAGGACGGAAGGCACTGTACAGGGTAGTTTCTGTTTCTTCTCTTTATTTCTACTATACCTGGTCATTGACTCTACGTTTGTTTTTCTGTATATTATACTTCTTTTTCTACTGTTAGCTTAAAGCTATATGTTATTTTTTAAAATGTGTAGTTTAATGTTATGTGTAAAATTCATTTACTGTTGTAAAGTTATGAGTGTTATATAGTAATCTTTTGCTACTGATGTATAGGATAACTTTGCTATATTTAATCTTTTGAACCATTGTATAGTAGAAATTGGCTAACACTTTGCACCTTCGGGTGATGATCATTACATTGTGATGTCTAATGCAGCAAACAACAACAACAACAACAAATTGTGGTATTTAGCTCTGTATAGCTAGTGAATTACTTGTACTGTTATATATATATATATACTATATTTGTAAGTGTAAGTGGTTTTGAGTGTAATTGTGGGAATTGTGTGAATGTATGGACATTTATTCATAGTGGCTAAAGGGTACTTTTTTCATGTTGGGTTTTCGTTATCGACTTATCTCTTTTCGATTTATTTCTTCTTTAAAACCTTAAATTGAAATACTACTTCGCTTTAAAATGCTATCAAGTTTGTTTCAATCTTAGACGAAACAATCCCCAATTTTCGTCTTCGCTTGTTACCTTTGATTATCATTAGCTACCACTTTTCTATTACTTTTCTGAAAATTTTTATTCTTTTGGTAAACTACTTGGTTTACTACTTGAAGTGCTTTTTATTATCATCGGTAGTAAACGCGCCAGGACTTCCTATGATCGCTTACTGGTCGCCCATGCTATGTCATATTCTTGAAAGTACTTTTCTTAAATTTCACCATCTTAAAATTTTACGGTAGCACTCTCTTTTACCTTGGAATTTTATCAGGCGCTAAAATCTTTCGCCAGGAGATAATGTTAAATACTCGCAACGCGAAGTGTATTTCACTAGTACTTTGAATGATTTCTTCATCATTAGTGTGTGTGGAAACCTCGGTTTCGACCCTTTCGTTCATTAGCCAAATCTGCTAATTAGTCAGTTGTGTTGTGTCTTGATCACGAGCAGTTGCCTGCGGGCTAGTATAGTTTTGTATTCATATGTGCTTATGGTACTTTATTGATTATTCCATTGCCTACTAAAGTCAGTAAGTTCATCTATTAAAATGATGCCTCCTTCTATCTTTTATTAGGACAGGTATTTAGTTAGGGATCTATTTTGGGTATACGGTTGCACTCTCTAGGCTTTACCTGCATCGATTCGCCTCTAAACTATCGGTTAATACCGGACAGTTAGCCGGTAGTTAATATAAGCGCTTGTAGATACTTACTAAACATTTCCTGAGATCAGTTGAAATAGAATTTTCTAACATTAATTTTGTCAAAATTTTGACAGAGGACATCTCCACTTTCGTTTAGCGTGTTGAATTCTTCTGAGTGTTAGAAATTATTGGTATACTTAATTTAATTAATTTAGTTATTGTCGTTATTTAAGGTGCTGGTATCCTCTTGTGCAGTGCTTCTGCAGTGATTTTCTGAAACGCTATAACTTTCGCAAGCTTCGGAGTAAGAAAGCGCTTTATACAAAGTTTTAAAGCTTGTAATCAGGGCATTCACATGAGTACGAAACAAGCAAACTTCGTGAAAAATAGACAAAATTTTCTGACATAACTGCTAAATATAGACCAAATGTTTTTGAACATAGACTTCTCAAAACTGTAGAATCGGCCAAATGTTCCTTTTGTGCCACGATATGAAGGACATATACGGGCCGAGGGACGTTTTTCTAGTGTTGTTTCAGAAACCGATTTTAGTTTCAGTTTCAGTTTCAGTTTCAGGTCTTCTCCCAGAATAGTTTGAGTTTCAGTTCACTCGAAAAAGTGCAGTTTCCAGCCCCGAGACACAATATAATACATAAATTTCTGATAATTTATACTCCTACTGCAGAATATTAACAAAAAAACCGCTTAAAACTGTCAAATCTTCATATTTTGAGAAAAGACTGAAACTAGTTTCAGTCCGAGTTTCAGGTTTATCCAATCTGGTTTCAGTTTCAGTTTCCGTTTTAGGTCTCCTCCCAAAATAGTTTCAGTTTAAGTTTCAGTGCCTGAAACTGAAACCAGTACAACCTGAAACCTAGTTTCAGTTCAGTTTCAGTGCCTCCTGAAACATCACTTCGTTTTTCTAGATTTGGCTCGGCAGGTCTTAGCGGTCTAGAAAATCGACCAAATGCACGGTAACACAAAATTTCGTAACTTCGCATTGAGTTTTCTTGCTACTCGCTATGTTTTAGACCAAACCATAAAATCGTCCCTCCGCAGTTATGCGAATGTCCATTCTGCCATAAATCTCCGGAATCTGTCGAGTAGTTTTTGAGAAACCGATGTTCAAAACAAAATAATCGCAGTTTTGCCAAAATGGTTTTTCGGCCAAATCTCTAGCTTAAGGTGGTGATTCCCTTTGGTCACATAAAGTTTACACCATTATTACTCATTCATTATTTGGAGTTAAGAAGCCATTTTTATAGCAAAATGTAGCTGGACTTTTCCTCTTTTTAATGCATACCAAGAAACTAATGTTGCTTTTCCAAAATATTTTTAACACATTTTAGAAGAAGTATAATTTTCCAAATTTTTTGCTGACTAAAGTAAATTTTTTCGCGAGACATCGGCTATATCATTCGATACCTCTATCAAATAGCTGAGGACGATTTTTTATTTTTTGTGAAATCGCTTTTCGTTATAGAGAAATAAGGTGAAATGTGTGCGTAACCTGTATTTTGTCTACTTTTTCCAAATTTGTCAAGCGATTACTGTAGCTAGAAACAGCAATCGGGGCAACTAAAAAATCGTCCCTGGGTATATTTGTGCAGAACACATCTGTGACGTAGCAGCCCTCCAACTTGCATGGTGAATGCTCCACAATCTTTGGAAAAAAATTGGTCGTGTTTTTGCAAAAACTAGATTTTTTATGATAGCAGCCTACAGGACAGAAGTTGGAATACGATCATGCGTCGGATAATTTGTCTCTATGAGACCTTCAGATCGACGTCGTTAGTTTGATTTTACGGCTTGCGTAGTTCAAGAAATATTGGATTATTTGATTTCTGCAAAAATGACAAGTTTTCGACGCCAAAACAAGAAAATCGGTTATATCTCACGATAGAGAAAAGCTAGAAAGTTGCTTTAAAAAGCAAAAATATGAAGCTCAATGAGATCTTTCTAATGAATATAGTCATAACTGTATAGCTGCTGCCAAACTTTGAAAAATTGGGAAAAACCGCTCTGACCGGAAATCTCGACTTTTTGAATCGGGATTGCGCGGAGGGTGTTAGAACGCTAAAAAAACTTATTTCGGAAAGTTTCGTCAAATTTCATCTTGATTTGTGCCGCCAACCAACAATATGTGCCCAGAAGGAATCACCACCTTAAAGCAACAGAAGCAGCTAATAGGAATTAATAATATGTGCAGTCAGACTGTGTATCCACTGAATGTAAATAAATGGACCAAAATTGTCCATAAGATTTGGCAGTTTTTCGAAAAAACTGATTTTCTCGAAAACGGGTAACCATTTGGTGCGTATTGCACTAGCCTGTCATCAGGCAAAAAGGGACACTGTTTCATTGAAGTTATGCACTCAAATACAGGTTGGGGGGGTTTCACCCCCCAGACCTGGACCTCACCCCCTTCCAGAGGGGTCCCCCCCAATCCGGATTTTTCCGGTTTTTTGGGCACAAAACCGGAAAAATCCGGTTTTCCCGGCTCACCCCCCCAGAACTTCCCCTCCGGCACATGTCTGCTAAGAACTCTTTCACTTTCACAACCCCTTTCACGGTGATTTGCTTAGTTTGCTCCTTAGTCTGTCATCAATGACAGTCTAGGACAGGCCAATTTACACGTTAAACATATAACTTTCTAACCTGTCAAGATCCTCTTATATATATATATATATATATATATATATGTATGTATATATATGTGTTAGTGATGTGTATCGGATCGGCGGATCGGATCGGATCGGCCGGATCGGATCGGCTTAATTTTTGATCCGGCAAATGAGGCAAAATTTGAAAATTTGTAGCAATTTTTTTCATTGCAAAATTTTTCAAAGAAATTTTCAAAATCTTTCCTGAATTTTCTTCAAATGTTGAATTTTCTGTTATCAATGTTTTAGTTTTATTTTCTTTCTCTGCATAAATAATTTTTTCTGTAAACGTAGTCAAATGGAATTGCTCTCTAATATTTCCTGCATTTAATTTTTGGACAGTCTGTACCGCCTTTTACATTCAGTACCGATGACTACTAAGAGTGGATTATTCTGGTGTGATTAATAGATGTCAACTAATAGGAACGTTGTCTGAAATTGGAAAAAATTTTCGCCCAAGTGCGTTTGCTCAGATGTGGAAAGACTGCAAAATCCGCCGGACGCATTTTTGTATATGCTTCGTTCGTACGACCAAGAGTACATAATACAGAAGAGTATGACAGCTGGCATACTCTATGTATTATCAGCTTGCACATCCTCTGCACGCTAACGGCTGACCCCCCCCCGCAAATTGGACCCCAGTGACCCCCCCCCGCAAATTGGTACCCAGTCGAAACGGGGGTACGCTCACCCGCTCTATGCTTGTGTGCTACAGCTCGAAAACACAAGCACTGCGTGCTCGAGTTTTGTGTCTGTTTCGAGCTTTAGAACACAAACATAGCGGCCAAAATTTTTTGAAGTGAAGGGTCCAATTTGCGGGGGGGGTCAGCCGTTAGCGTGCAGAGGATGTGTTAGGCTTATAATACATAGAGTATGCCAGCTGTCATACTCTTATGTATTATGTACTCTTGGTACGACCAAAATTGTGTGTACAAACTTCGGTCGTTTATTGCGAACTTACCTTTAGAGCAAATCCCAACAATTTATATTTTTAGAATCGTCCTGACCTGGAGACTTAGTGTCGTGGGCCGTGGGCTGACCAACGACGTAGCAGAGTAAAACGCAGTGGATTAAGTTCGTTAAAGTTCGTATGCCTCTGCAGGCTCTAACTCTCTTCTGAGTCTTCGGCTACTAGGCAAACTGATACACAACACGATGCTTTAATGACCAAGACAGGATTACAAGTACAGAATCGGAGCAGAATCACAAGCACGACTTCACTCTTTTGCAACTAGCACCGAGACTAACTAACAAAATAAAATTACAAAGTTGTCCGTTCCTGGCTACCGTAAGACTTTGGCGATTACGAAATACCCAGCAATTTATCTCAACTTCAAAAATAGTTTCCAATTTTCTTTCTAGAATCCTCTAAGGTAATTTAACTTTTGGTTTCTCTTTTCTGGCCCTTCTATTGACGTAAGCAAGCTTCTAGAACTTTCTATTTTCTGGCAAGTTGATAAACCCAAGAACCCAACTCCAATTTCCAATTCGAACGAAACTATAAATCTTTTGGCCAGTTTTCTAGCTCTAACTTTGACATAAAGAGAAGGAATCATTCCAGGAAAGAACCTAACTTGGTCAAAGCTAACACACACAATTTCAAGGACAAGACAATACAGAGTTACTAACTACAGACAAGAACAATTACAGATTACTTTATTATTAACTAACAATACACCAATTAACACATATACTAGTTACCTACAGTACCTAACTAACTACCGTATACATTTACTCTAGCTACTTGTTACCTAAGATTCTTAATTTAGCTTAATTTATAAATTTACCTAAATCCTTAATTTATGCGTGCGATAAGGAAAGTTAGAATGGAAGATGGATGTATTAATATACGAAAATGTCCACAGTGTTTTTTTAACAAAGTTGCGCTCTAGACATAACCCGTGATGTCAGCGTACTTCGCATTAAATGCCTCAGTATAACAACCGAGATTAGTTACAAACCGCAGCATGTGGTAGAAGGAAAAGGTGTGATCGAAATAATTCTAGAACATTGTGTGTTAGTTTAAATTCGAAATGGCCGAGTTTCAAAGAATTTCGCAAAGAAGACTTCAGTTACGTTAAGAAGCAAAGTTTAAACTATGTATTCTATTGAAAATGGGTAGAGCTGTTCCGTTTTCAAAACAGCTCAGTTTCTGGTGTGTTGTTTGGCATACATCGCATTGTTATGATTGCTGTTATTGCGGACCCCATTGAGGTAAGTTGGATTTATTCAGACTTCAAAATTCAAAATCCAAATCGGGTACAAGTAAGACAACTGCTGAAACAGATAATTTTAAGCACTCCAATTTTTGGTGACAGTAGCGAACTATTAAATCAAAAGAAATGAAAATTTAGTTTATCTGAGTTTTCGGAATGCAATCACACCGATTTGGCTGGCCTGGATAAAACAGATATACACATTTTATTTGTACAGCCGTTGGGCCGTTTCTGATAGGTACACAAGTAATTACCAACAATTTTGAGTCAAAACCAAATTTTGAGTTTGCACCAAAACTCAAAAATTGTTATTTAAGAAGGGGAGAATCTATAACCGCACAGATGTTAAATACCACTCGTTTACTATGTTAACGGATTTCTACTAAACAGCACCGAGCAATTTCTACTGATAATATTTCTATTAATTTGCAGTTCAAAAAGGAAAATGCAATCTAGCAGAACTGCGAGTTGGACTTTCCAACTATATTTTAGTTAGATTCCTCGCGAACAGCTTAGTAATCAGTGGATTCGAATCAACTCTGACAGGGTGCAAAATTTAGTATTGCTCAGGGACATGTTTGGTGGCATTGTGTTCGAATTCTTTCTAACCGCAACAAAAATTAGTGCCCTTCCGAAATTTCGCGTCGCATTTACGGGCGGAGGTAAAGTTAGTTAAGTTAAACTTCTAAAGCAACTAGCATTATGCTAGAAAATTTTGACTGATTCAAAATTAACGGGAAGTTAGCTTCAAAAGGGGAAAACTGCAGCTTTGAAGCGCTACAGAAGAAAGTAAGCCCCTTCAATCCTGGTGGAATCAAATCGTTTTCAAGATAAAATCGCAAATCGTAACAAAATCCTATGTTTTCAAAAGCAGGACTCTAGTGCTCACAACGAAAGTATTTCGTTCGCTCTACCTGGCAAGACCTGACATACTCGACTGCATCACATGATTGCGTACAGCCTTCAAAGTAAAAAAAATTAAGTTAATCAATACTCCTGAAGCTGAACGCTGAACCCTATAATTTTTAGAAATTAAAAAAATTCGTAGTGTTATATATGTCATGAATGTAAATTTCCAGAATATCGAATAAAATGACAAGTCGGGCAACAAATACCAGTCGAAATTATTTTGTTACTTTCTGTTGCCTCCTGTCCGTATACACGAAACCTGGATATCTATCAACTAAACTTTGAAGTTCATGTTAATAATGTGCAAGGGTAGTATTGTAATTGTAAGTTTATTCTCGACGAGAAAAAGGTATATTCGTGGACAAGTAACCGAAAGATAAGTGCAGTGATATGGCGAAAGGAAAGTAATACTGTTTCAAATTTTGCTGGAATCTATATTGAAGTAGCATTTTTCTTATAAAATTGAGAGCGAGAACTGACATAAGTGGCCAAATGGCCATTTCCGAGCAAATCAGCTTTTGTCAAAATACTGCCAAATTCCGCCAAATTTTGGTTTATTTGTACCCGATCGAAACGCAGTCTAATAGCACACTTCATCAATGTCTATTAGCTGGAGTGAAAACCAAAAGTTTATTAGCACCTGGATTTGAAGACTCTGCTTATCATATTTTGCATGTCAGCCCTCAAAAACGTTTGGTTCCGAAGTTTTGTGTCAATGTAATTTTGGCGATTCAGACTAGTCCAATGCGGAAATCCGTAAGGTAGATGAGTCATAGCTTCAATAATTTTAACAAAAGTCAAGGTTGTCAGGCCCCGACTGCCTGGTTTCGAAATTCCAATAATATCTAAATTTTGTGTAGGTACGCAAGCAGGCCTTACGGTTGCCTGATCTGTACTATTTAGACTTTATTTGGAGACTGTTTAGGCGACGGTGATCCCACAATTATCAATCCGGATCCAGCTCTATTTAATACACATTGAGAGGTGGTGAGTAGTGAACATCATAACGCCTAGAACTTGTAGTAATTTAATAATTGTTTAAAACTATGCAGGCTAAAACTGCCTGTTGAAATCATCGGAAGAAATCGCATTTCAGTG
>JASAND010012824.1:0-52185 GCA_030248195.1 Trissonchulus latispiculum
TTCGTTGATCTACAGTGTTTGGCTCTCTATGTTTCTGGAAATCATCGTACCGTTTATTCTACTATTTGTACTAAATATTTTGCTTACGTACAGATCACTCAGAAAATCTAATGATGATTTTGAAGATGGCGGAGGATCCATGGTAACTCTGCCTTTAAGATCTCATGTTCAAATGCACATGTATAGCCTAAAAAGACGGGAAGCTAATAGGATGATAATTATGATTGTCGCACTGTTTTTGATCTGCACTGTACCTGACTTTGCACTAACGCTCACTGAGGCTGTGAACTTGGACTGGTTGCTGAAGCATGGCCAATTCTATTCCATTGCCGGTTACACAATTCAGCTTGTCATTGTATCAAATTCAGCCTTAAATTTCACAATCTACCTAGTATTTGGAAGACAGTTCAGAAAGGAGCTGATATCAAATTTTCGATACATCAGAAAATGTTTGCATACCTAATGAAAATTTATTATTATAAATATCAGAATCGGTATTTTAATTGTTATATGTTGTGCACTGGGCACTGAGCAGTAGGGTTTAGCCTGAAAATTTGAATATAGAAAAAATCTAGAAGCTAAGTTTAAATGTGAGTCCGTTTTTTGCCTATTACATCCTTAATTATCATGACGTTTCTTTTTTGAACAGTGATTGTGATTAGATTTTAATCGTGAATAGATTTTAATCTGTGATTCATAAAATTAGTACAGCAATCCGTTTAATTCAATTTATGAAAGTCCTTTAGTGATAGCGTTCAGATGGGGTTTCTGTAGACACGTAAGCTCAAACTCAGTCGTAATCTGTAATCTGTATTGTATTTTATTGAAAATTTATGTGTGCATTTATAATTATGATGCAATAAAATCATAGTTTGAAATTTAATCTTATCAACAAAGTAAGAGTACATAAAGTAGACGGCTGCTAGTTGGATTTCCCGATCCCGCCTGCTATAAAATTAAAACAATTTAGTTTGTTATCCTTAAAACTAACCTATTTTAAACGTGGGTTTATCAATACAACGAATACAAAGACTTTTTACAAGATATTAAAGAATGAAACCTTGTAATCAGTGTTCCCAAATTAATAAAAGCCACATTCGCGTTGTACTTGCGTATATATACTTTGTTGCGCCAAGAGTTAACAAGCAACATCCTCTTACATTCAAACTTTCGTATAAGTTTTTGTGAGAAACATCTATGTATGAAATGTTCATTGTTTTGATGGCCCGCTGTCCTGTCAAGACTGTATAATAGATAAGTGTATGATACTCTTAAGCTATCATGTTGAAATCATGTAAGGTATACTCGGTGCATTAACTAGGGATCTCCCGAATCTTCCGGGGGATCCCACTTTGCACTATCTACACGCTTTTATATAACTGTGTCTGCTCGCTGACTGGCCCATTAGCCTAAGGCTTACTGTAGGTAATTGATTAGTTATTTCAATTAATTAATTATAACTTTAATTGCAGATTACATTCCTACGAATTTTTGTATTGTGCAACAATTTTTATATCATTAGAAAGAGCAGAAAAAATGCTACAAAGTTGTCGAATTATTTTTTTAATTGCACTAACCTAATTAAAGTTATAATTAATTGCTTAAATTAACTAACAAATTACCTACAGTAAGCCTTAGGCTAATAGGCCAATCAGCGAGCAGACACACGGTTATATGAAAGCGTGTAGATAGTGCAAAGTGGGACCCCACCCGGAAGTTCCCGGGGGGGGGGGGTTCCGAGTTAACGCATGGAGCATACATACCTTACATGATTTCATCATGATAGCCCAAAAGAGAGCCATTACTCTTATCAATTAAATACTCTTGCTGTCATCACCTACAATCCAGTTTATTTTATGACAGCATTCATAAAAACATGGCCACTTTAGACACATTTTGTATAAATGAATGCATCCGAGCACATTTCGTATGTACATAGCAAAAATCTTCTTGCACGTGGCCCATAATCGGCATTGTTCTCTGTGAAACCTGTAAGATGCTGCTCATCTTCGCATACCTTTTTTAAATATATATGAACAAGAGGTGGGGAAGCAAAGACCATGGACAGAAAACATGGCCCTACAGCCAAATTATTGCAGTCACCTCCACCGAGGTAACTAAAGTCGTTTCCCGTCTAGAGTTTACAAGCGAAATTTCAATAAGTTTGAATTTCAATGAGTTTTGCAAGGGGAACCCATAAATGTTTTTAGTACTTGACGAAAAGCTGTACATATATACATAGGAGTTTTCAGGATAACAGAACACAAATCTGAAAGTCATACGTCGAATGAGCGCTTTTAACTGAGGAACCCTATAATCTTAAGGAACCCTTATCTTAAGCTTACGACGTTTTACAATTGAGGAGATGAAGAGAGGTATAGTCAAGCAAAGAACAGGTTTGATTCGAAAATATTTTCGCTTTCCTTTATCAGACCAAAAATTCTAAATAATTTCATCAGTTAATCTTCTCTGTGGTTGTTCACTACAAGGTGGAGGATCATATCAAGTCTAGAGATGAACAAAAGTATCTCTAGCATCCTAATTTCTGACTGTTATCCCCAAAGGCAATTTACCGAGAAGGGGTGGCCGCCTATCAGGTGGAGCTACCGCAGCACTTCCATCACGGTAGACGTGCTGGAAGTACTGATAGCCTTTGTAGTTCACCAGGGGCCCGTTGCATAAAAGGTATTACTAATAAATTATTAGTGATTAGTTGATTTGTGCAGCAGTATTAATGAGCAAAACTATTAATAGAACCAACAAATTTTGGCATTTTCGATATTATTTTGTTGATAATGAAGTGACTAATTCAAAACTGGCCAAGACCTTCAATAATCTTCTCCTACTTAATAGTTGTGATGACAAATATCAGAGAAAACGCACTTTTTAAAGGGTTTTCCGTAGGCTTAGTCCAAACTTTAATTATACACCAATTTTGAATATACAGTTCGTTAAAGCATCTCAAAAGCTACAAAACGACATATAGTATATCCCTCAGGTCAAACTTCACACAGGAATTAAAAGAATAACAAAATGTGCACATTGTGTAAATGCTTGTAATTGTTGTGTAAATGTACTGATAAAGTGAATACTAAAATGTTTTCTTGCTATTTAAGGTGGAATTATGCCAAAAGTGGCCATTGCGCAACGCTGACGAGAGAGGGACAAGGGCGGGGAGGTTAAGGGGGTCTCAATTACGACCGCCCTTGCACAAGACTGACGTAATAGGGGTTTGTGCAATTCTGGGAGGCCTCAATACGGCCGTCCCACACACATACAGAAAGGGCAAAACGTCAAAGGTTCGAATCCTTGCACTAAGAGTTGAGATAACCTAGGTAATTACTCATATTTTAAACAATTCTAACACCTATTAAGTTCACTAATTAGTGTAGTTCGAGGGCCTCAATACGGCCGCAGGAACATAGTTAAGACGCACTTAATTAAGCCCTGTTAAGTAACCAGATTATTGTGATTTTAAGGCAATTCTGGCAGTTCTGACAGACACAGAATACAGGTACGGGTTACAACTGACAGTAACAGATAAGGCTTGTTCCTATATACAATTACCTGGCATGGATAACTGGACTGGCCATGAGATCTTCCACAGAACCAATTAATAACTCACTGGATTAACCTTTTTGGTAGATTTCCGGGTTGGGCCTAGATTATTCTTTACTTAGGCCACCTGATACTAATTATTAATAACCTATTCCTGGTTGCTAGGTGAGGCTGTAATAACGCGAAACACTTGTTTTTACTAAATAAAACAACAATTACAGTAACAGGAACAGTAATTTCATTACAGCCTCACCAAGTAAAAAGGGGTAATATTTCGACTAGGGGGGGAAACGTAGAAAGGTTGAAAACTTCCCATCCCTTCCACAGTCATACACAATGCGATCTCATGGCCCACAGGGGGGTTTGGAACAGAGTCTCTGACCTAGTTGCGTTAACACTCTCTCTGGGGGTCCTCATGTGTATCCCTGTGTTTTTCGCACGCTGAACAGTATAAACCTTACACCCAAATCTGTGTGGGTGTTCCTAGGTCCTATTGGCAGTCACTCAATACGTGAGCAGCCTCCTAACTGATGCCCATTAATGACTAACTACTAATCTTAGCTCATAGCTTATACTTAATGCTTCGGCTTTCTTTCTTTCTTTTCTTTTCTTCCATCGTCTTACTTCCTGCGACGGGGATTCTAACCGTCCATCCATCGTCTTACTCGCTCTGCGATGGGATTTCCTAAAAGTCATCCATCGTCTTACTCGCTCTGCGATGGGATTTCCTAAAAGTCATCCATCGTCTTACTCGCTCTGCGATGGGATTTCCTAAAAGTCATCCATCGTCTTACTCGCTCTGCGATGGGATTTCCTAACTTCCCTTCCTTCCATCGTCTTACTCTTTCTGCGATGGGAAAACTTGAAAGTAATTGCTCGTTGCACCTGAAACCAGTAGAGGGTCTCAATACGACCGCAATACTGTACATTTGCCTGATCTCAATACGATCGAGGCACCAATTGGAGCTCTAGCTCCCGAAGGGGAAACCTTGCCTGTACTAGCAATAATTGAAAGTTCCAGTCATTTACTATTTCCGTTTCACGATTTCTTTCAGCAGATTCAATCAATAACAACACAATAATTATTACGGTCTACAAACAGATCCGGGCTATTCCTGAGCCCATTCCAAGTTTCTTATTACACTTCCTATTATTACCGACTGGAATTACTCAATAGTTTTAGAAATCGAAATACTGCGTTCACCCGCTTTTGGGCACGAACTCTCGCTCTGGGCGATAACATATTAGCACTGCTGTTTTCCAAACGGATCAATAGAGACAGTACAGTCACACAATTACAGTATACTTCTAACTACTGGGCTTGTTGGCTTCTCTTGCCTATCTTTTAGCTTTCAGCTTTAACATCTCATCTTTCTCAAACAGCCCATATAATAACATCTTAATAACATCTGGTGGCCTCTGGGGGCCCAGCTTCACAGTACACGTACAGGCACAGTTATAGACAAAACAGGTTCAATCAGCCATACAGGGTCACAGGACTTTATGGCCAGAGAGGTAACTTTTTGGATGCTTTTGGTGAATTCGTTCTAAACGTGTAAACTCGAAACTAAGTTCCATTCAAAACATATGCTTCTAACAGCAATCAGATTGTCAATGCAGCAATACAAACAAGCAGTACAACCTAAAAAAAGCAAACAGGCACAGTTCTGACACTGAATAAAGACACTTACAAGGCAGTACAAGCCCAATAGGGGCGACAGGCGAATAAACAAACAAACAAACAAACAAACAAACAATTGTGCACACAGAAAGGCACACAAAAATGGCAGAGATTTTTTGTATTTTTTGGAATATAGATTTTTTGTATTTTTGAGATATGGATTTTTTTGTATTTTTATTTTTTATTACGAAAACAGTTGCTGCAGTTCGCAGAGTACACAACAGTACAGTTACTGTACAGTTACAGTTTCAGTCAGTGCACTTTCTTAAAAATTTTAACCCCAGGGGTTATTGTCGTCATCACTCTCCTCGTCGGAAGAGGACTGGTCGGGGGGAGCGGGAGCGTATGGGCTCCCTGAGGCAATGAAATAGTCTGGGGGAGGTGCGTGGTGCCGAAGAAGGAACGAGGGCGAGGGGGCGAGTGAAGTGTTCGGGCCTCTTCAGTTGGCCCATAGCGGTGGGAGGCGGCTCCTCCTTGGCTTGTGGAGGCCGTATTTCCCGCACTTCCTAACCTACCCGAGTTTAAAGGGGTGGTTGTGTACTTGGGGGGGGGGCGGAATATTAGCCAGGCGTTGGTTCCTGGTATAATAGCTGGGGACAGGTAAATAGGGATGATCCATGGGAAAGCGGTCCGCCGCTTTGAAGGAAGGATTGTCCAGGAGGCGGAGGATATTTTTCCGCATCTCCTCCACTGGGCCAATGAATTGTGCCTTGTCGCCGGGGGTAGACCAACCGGGAAACGACTTGCGCACGTATTGGCGGAATTCAGCGTTGATATGGACCTGGAGGGGGAATCGTGGATTGTGGGGGCAAGCGTTCTCATTTTCGATCTGCAAATGCCGGAGGGCAATTGCTTCGGCGCAGTCAGGATGGGGAAGGGGGCCATAGAAATAGCCCAACGGATACGGGTCCTGGGCCGGCATTTCCCGAAGGATGCTGACGGCCTCCCCGTAATTTTCAGGCACATGTCCAGGGTGGTTGTTTGGGTTGCTGTAATAGCGGACCCAATGACGGGAGTCACCAGCTGGATCAGAGGAGTCGGCTGCGGCAGCCTCGGAGTCGGCGGCTGGTTGCCGGCGAGCGGGCTGGGCAGCGGCAGGCTGTGTGAAGGCAGACGCTAGGAAATGAGATCCGTGGCGCGGCTGCTGGTCCTCTCGCGGGCTGGCGCGGGTGCGCCGCCGCGTGGATGGTGGAGGGTTCAGGTCAGGCCTGGGGGCTGGTGCAGGAGCTGGCTGCGGATAACGGGGGACCGGCGCCGGAAGGTTCCGGGGAACCGGCGCCCGATGAGGAGTGGGTGACGGAGCTGGACTTCCGAAAGAAGGGATTCCCCAATCCCGGCAGGCCTGTTGGACCCGACTGAAGGGGACCGGGGAGCCCAGGTGCAAGGGAACAAAGGTTGGCGGGATTTCGTCATCTTCGGGGATTTCCGACTCGTCCAGGAGTGGGTTACGGCGGAGCTGTTGAGGCGGTTGCCGGGGGTCCGCAGGGCGGCCCGACGGCGGGTTCACTGCGGCTGGCTGATTAGAGCGGGCCGCCTGTGATCGGAGCGATAGGTCGCGGGCCTCATTGGCTCGATTTTCTCGCGCTCTAGCTTGTTGGGCGCGATGTTGCTCCACGGCCTCGATTTGCCGGGTAGCAGCTTGAACCTCTCGTAGGTTCTGCAAGATGGAGTTGACCGGCCGGGCGGCCGCCTCTGGGGCCGACGGGGCGGTCAGTCGGAGCAGAGGCCATGGCGGCCATTCGAACCTCGCGCAGGTTCCTGACAATGGTCTCCACATCTCGGTTATCGGCCTCAGGAACTTGACGTGGCCGATCAAGTGGTTGGCTGGGCTGTACTGCCGGGTTGGCAGCGACAGGCTGTCGGGCAGCGGTTCCCTAGCGCTCCTGTGGGGTCGGCGCCGTGTTGACGGATCGGTCCTGAGAATCTCTTTGAATAGGGATCCATTATATTCTAAAATTAGGTCAACATGAGAATCGTGCTAAAATTGGCCTAAAATCGTTAGTTCCTAGCTCAATGCGCGTGGAACTGCTCAAGGGAGTGTGTGTTGGAGAGAATCGTCTATATAAGACTCAAATTGTGCCTAACAGCACTAGAGTGAGCAGAAGCTCTCTTACGAAGCCTGAAAATACCTTGAATTGTTGAAAAAACTGTATTAGAAACGGATAGTTTTGGGGCATTTCCCCTTCCCAACCCGAAAATGCACTGCTTCCTGAAATGACCAACAGATGGACAATTCTATATTATATACAAACAGACAGTACAACAGATACAGTTATGAGCAATCCAGGTTCAATTCCATCTGGACTTCTTTCTGGGAGGACCTGATTTGGGATTGTTTTGTCGGGAAGGCCCTGGCTGTGGGCGGTTGGGCCTGGCCGGGCCCTGTTGGGAATGATGCCCTCTGGGGGGCTCATGCAGGGACAGATTGAACAGGGATGGAAGGGTAGAGGTAGGCGAAGGCCACTTCGCCGGAGGTCGGTTGGCCTGAGCCCGGACGGGCTGTTTCGGGGGAGCAGGGTTGCATTTCTTGGCGAAGACGGGCGACGGCTTTTGGGGCCGCTTCGCCTTGTATTCTTCGCTGGAAGTGGGCCGGATGGGCGGATTGTTCAGGCCTTCCTTGACCCGTTCCAGGGTCAACGGGGGAATTGGGCTCGCCTCACAGGACCGGATTGGAATCGGGTCCTGCGGGAAGAAATGCAGGCCATCATTGCGGATGGCGTAGCAGCTCCAGATTAGGGCTGCTCTGGCCGGCTGTTCCTTCAGGTACTGGACAGGCTCGGCCTCGTTCGGGGTCAGCACCAGCGTAGGGAAGGCCTTGAACGTGGGGTATGGATCAGAATAGGGCGGCCGGTGGCTGAGTTCCTTGTCCACCTTCTGCATTTCCGCCTGAAACAGCTGTTTGGGCTCGGTGCCCTGGCTGACGTCTAACTCCGGCAGAGTGTAGATCCGGGTCAGCAGGGGAGAGCGGCAGGCCAGGCCGACTCTCAGACATCTCACGGGGTTGGCCTTCAGGATAGGCAAGAAGAGAGTACCGGGCTCACCGGTGTGCTCGCGGATGGCCTCCTTGAGCCTCTCATCTGCCAAAGACAGTCCACCGATGACCAAAACCCGCGGAGTGGGGTAGAAGCCATCGGGGTCGGCCAGGTAGGATCTGTAGTATTCTAGGGTCTGGCCCAATAGGTTGGCCGCGTGGGCGGTCCGACCAAAGTTCATAGTGCAGGAGTCCACATCCGCCTTGGAGCTGCGGGAACCGAGGCAGCGGATGCGGAGGAGGTCCATTCCAATGCCCCAGAAAGTGTCGGAAGTAGCCTCCACCAGAGGCTGGGACCCAGTGGCCAGCAGGGCGGCCTTGAAGTGGGGCATCTGGAATTTGGCATGGACCACGGCTCCCATGACCAGAGCCTTGAGGAGTTGGAGGGAGGAAGGGTAGGGCAGCAGGTTCCGGGGAGGAGTCTGCTGCTTGATCCGGACGGCCTCGGGCTTGACGTACCGAGGATGGCCAATTTTGAGGAGGGAACGGCCCGCACCGGGGTTCCCGTAGAGATGGATCAGGGTGGAGTGGTAGAGGTGCTCCACCGTGGCACCCTTCTGTTTCAGGAAAATGATGGGCTGATCCATCAATTTTCCCTTCTCATCCATGTGAGTCGGATGAGGGGCGAAATTTGACAATTCCGCAGAGTAGTCATCCGCCGTACTGCGGAAATAGAGGATGGGTTCAGAGTTGGGGGGCGTGTAAGGCAGTCGGAAGAGGCCTAACTGCCTGAGGGTGTCCAGGGTGAAGAAGTGCTCGTCACCCGGCGGTGGCGGCACCTCTGGAGCAGGATCTGGGGGCAGGTCTCCCATAGCTGAAACAAGGTAAAAGGACATTTTAGATCGCTCATTACGCGAGTCTAATTTATACTATACAGAAACAAGCTAAAATAGCAAAAAGTGCATTTCATACTACAATACTGACATAATGAGTAACTATATTCACTCTGTATAATTCTACCTATGTGAAACGGGGGGGCACTTATCCCCTAGGCAATTCTGGCATTACAATTACTTTTCTTCATTTACCCTATTATTACAATTGCTACTTAGCTTAACAAAACTATACATATATTTGTATATACAATTCACGGCACACACATTTTTTTGTATTTTTCTTTGTTATCCTTCGGGAGCAGCTGGTGGCTCAGTTTTAACCATTTTTGATACCCCTTTTTTGGCTAATTAAAGATGTTAAGTTAGATTTATGGTTAATTTTAGTGAATCGTGTTTTAGGTAACTAGTGATCGTTTTACTGGGACCATTGGCGATTTTGTGACAAGGTCAGTACTACTTGTACAGAAACAGCTCAAGCCAAACAGATTAATACAAAAGTGTAATCAAGCAAGTATGAAAGTGTAAGCTCGTGTTTAGAAGATAGAACCATAGTATGTAAAACGCGAGACAAGTTATGAACCCATACCACTCATATACCTGCTCCCGGGCCGCTTCTACAGATAGATGCAGCCCATGATGTTAAATAATAAACCACACATATTAGTTGGCCTTAGAGGCCAATCTGGCAGACCGTCGGGTGACCGGTCTGAGGGCGGCTGACCACGAGCGGATGATCGTGGGTTGTGTGGTGTAAAAAGGCACCATACGGCCTTTTTCAATATCCAGGACCAACATGTAATGGTTCCTGTTGACATGCCAAATATAGATCCTTCGGGGATCAGGATCAGGTTCCGAACTCAGGGTATGGGGATGATAGGCTGTCCACACCCAATGATTGTTCTTCGGATTGGTGTAGACGAAGATGGGGGTATTTAGAGTCGCTGCCGCCACGAGCAACTCATTGTCGGTGGCCCATTTCCTGTCCGTGGTCAGGTTGGCCATGGGGTACGGCTTTCCATGATATCTGCTCAGGGCATACGCTGTTGCGGGGTGATTTTCCAGGTAGCTCTGCATGAGCCAGCGGACACGGGCGTGGTTGTCCTCAATGCCGTAGAGGGCAATGGAAATGACGCGGTAGAAGCAGTTTCCGTCAGGATTGACGTCCAGTACCACTGTGGGGTAGGTCAGAACGTTATCACCTCCCCAATCCTGTAAGTGGGGGTTTTCACGGATGGTGTCATCTCCGAGTCTCTCGGATTGGTAATCCAGCCAATCATTATTGATAGGGACCCAATTGAGGACAACGGGGGCCTCCGCTATCAGTTCTGGCTCGGAATCGGCCTCTAGGTCACTATATTGATCTAGGGGCTTGCGGATATCCGGCGAGCGAGGTCAGGGGGTTCCTCCTCGTCCGGCGCAGACCCGTGAGTGGGGGCATTGGACAGAACGTCCTCGTCAGAGGGGACATCTTAGGTTGGGATCAGCGTCTTCCGGCTGTAGCTGATCTTCCGGGGACAGCGGAAGGACGTGGGGGGCCTGGATTGGCTTCAGTCGCCGGAAATCGACGACATGGATTTGGCTCTTTCTGGAATGAACGAGCCGAATGTGAGCCACAGGGGGCCTCACGCTGATGATCCTATAGGGTCCACCGTAGAGGGGCAGCAGTTTATGGCTGATTCCCTCTTTTCCGGGTCTTTGCGGAATCTTGACCATGACCAGGTCTCCAGGCATAAAGGCGATCTGTCTGACTCCCTTGTTGTAGTTCCGTTCTTGGGAGATTTGGGCCACGTGAATGTGGTCTCGGGCGTACTGCCAAGCTTTCCGTAGGCCTTCGGATACCTGAGCAACGTAATCGGAAATTCGGTGGACTTCCGACTCGGTCAGCAGTTTGTAGCTGTTAGGCAGGGTAGGATCCCATCCATGGGCCAGATAGAAAGGCGTTTCGGCGGTTGAGGCGTGAACGCTAGTGTTGTAAGCGAACACGCAGTAGGGGATCATTCGATCCCAATCCAGATGCTGTTCCACTGCGGTTCTGAGCATATGCTTCAGGGTACGGTGCATCGCTCAATTTGGCCGTTGCTCGAGGGATTATACTTGGTGGTCTCAATCTTCTTGATGTCCGCCAATTTACAGATGGCTTTGTTCAGGGCAGAGACGAACTGCGTGCCCTGATCACTGACCAATTTCCTAGGCGCTCCGAATTTGAGGAGGACGTGTTCCACAAAAACAAAGGCTGTTACGAGGGCAGTAGCTGTCCGTACCGGTACTGCAACCACGTATTTGGAGAAGGCGTCGATGAATGAGATCACATATCGGTGTCCATATCCATAATATCTACATGAACCCGGTCGAAGGGTTCAGTGGGCGAATCGTATGCAGATGAGCATTCCTCCTCCGTTGGGGGGCTTTATGGGCCATACAGACGCGGCAGGTGTTCACCCAGTCTTGTCCTTGAACAGGGGATTTCGGGGCAGGCCATCAGCATTGCTGTTTTCCTTGCCAGGTCTGTGCTTGATGTCGAAGGTATACTCGCTGAGCTCGACACGCCATCGTGCGAGTCGGGAGTTCTGAGGCGGAGCTGTCATGAGCCACCTGAGGGCTGAATGATCGGTCACTACCAGGAATGGGGGACCTCCGTACAGGAAGTGTCGGAAATGCTGAATTCCGAACTTGATGGCTAGGCACTCCTTGTCATGTGTACTGTAATTCTTTTCGTGCCTTTTCAGAGATTTGGCTGCGTAGGCAACTGGGTGCTCTTTTCCGTCTTCCTGTTCTTGAGAGAGCACGGCTCCTAGGCCAAGATCTGAGGCGTCGGTGTGCAGGACAAAGGGTTTGTCCACGTCAGGGTGTGCCAGAACCGGCGCTTGGAGAAGGGCCGATTTCAGTGCCTCAAAGGCTTTCTGATGCTTATGATTCCAGCTGAACTTGTGATCCTTTTTCTTCAGCTGGTAGAGCGAACTAGCGAGGGAGGCAAACCCTTTGATGAACTTGGCATAATAGGCGCACATGCCAAGAAAGCTCTCTACGTCTTTGACGGCCTTGGGCTTGGCGAATTCCTGAATCGCTTTGATTCGGTCAGCCAAAGGTTCAACTCCCTTTTCGGAGATGATATGCCCAAGATATTCGACCTGGGTCTGCAGAAAGTAACACTTCTCCGTGTTGAGTTTCAGATCTGCAGCGGTCAGCCGGTCAAAGATTTACTGCATAATTTCCAAATGATCTTCGAAGTTTCGAGAGAAGATCAGGATATCATCTATATAGATGATGCATTTCTTCCACTGAAGGTCCAGCACGCGCTCCATACAGCGCTGGAAATTGCCAGGGGCGGACTTGAGACCAAAGGGCAGGACATTGTATACGAATTGTCCATGGAAGGTATTGAAGGCGGCTTTAGCACGGGAACCTTCGTCTAGCTCAACCTGGTTGAATCCTTTGTTCAAATCCAGAGTGCTGAAGTATTTAGCTCCTCTCAGGGCTGCCAAGATGTCATCAATCCTGGGCAGCGGATAGATATCCGGCTGAGATACTTGATTGATCCGGCGGAAATCTACGCAGAGACGCCATTTTCCGATAGGTTTCGGGACGTAGAGCATAGGAGATGCCCAAGGGCTTTGAGACGGCCGGATGAATCCATGTTTGATCATCTCCTTCAGTTCTTCCAACAAGGTATCACGCAGATGTACAGGCAGGCGGTAGGGCGGAGAATAGAGGGGGGAATGAGTTCCAGTATTGATAGTGGCTTGGAACACTGAACACTTCCCTACGTCGTAGGGGTGATGGGAGAAGACTGATTCGTTTCGGACCAGAGATTGACAGAACTGGCTACCTCTTTTACTGACAATTCAGCAGTAGGTCGGGGCATCTCTTTGAAGACTGACGGTAGCTTGTCGTACGTCAGGGGCTCATTCCGAGAGCCATTAGCAGAGAATGCCTGGTTTGAGGTAGGCCGCGTGGCCAGTGTTCGCGGAACCTCAGGTTCTGGATAATCGAGAACCTGATTTAGTTGCAACACACCATTGTTGGGCGTGCGAACATAGTATGACCCATATGAATGGTCATGCCCTTCAATGGGCTCTTCCTGCGGCAGATCCGGGGTTACTGTGCCCAGAGATTCTTTGGCATACAGTTTTATGGGCTCGCAGGAATAGTTTTCCATGCAGACAACAATTCTACGGTCGTCTAGTCGGACTCGAGCTGGCATACACGCGACAGGGCGGTTTGGGTGATGAGGCGAGCAGAACTTGTGAGGGTGAGGGTCGAAGTCTCCCTCCACGTTTAGGGTGACGTCGGGCGGAATTTCTACCATGGCATTAACTATTGCCCGAGAATACGCAGGCAGGGTGAAATCAGTCATTAGTATGACCTGAGGTAGCCAAAGGATATTGGGGGGTAGAGATCGGAATCGAGAAGCGTCCAGCAGGATAGGTGGAATGAATCTTGACCTCGTTGGTGTGAACGGAGATCTCAAATGTGGCGTTGAACCGAGCCATGAAATCCGTTCCAAGAAGAACATCCTGTGGGGCGCTGGCACTGACATAGAAGACGTGCGGCACGGCAGGGTGGTTCGGACACCCTGGGAAAGTGACATGGGCCTCGACTTTCTTGTCGATGTTGAGCCGGTGTCCGGTGCCAGAAATGCTCCATTTCGGCCGTTCCAGTGCCACGGTTGGCAATTTGTGCCGTTGGACCACCTGATCTGAGATCACGGTGATATTGGCTCCTGTGTCGAGCAGGGCCGAAATGGTGGCTCCATGAATCTGTATGTCGATCAACAGGGGTGAAGCGCTGAGAGAAAAGTTCCCATATTCGTCCTCGGGAGGACATTGAAGGGCCCAAACTCGAGGTTCTTCTCGGCTGTCCTTGACTCTCAGTCGTCTTCCCGTAGAGGATTCTCTGGAACTAGCTCCCGACCGTGGGTACGGTGGCGGAGAGACACAAGATCTTCGGGCTCCATCCGCAGGCGGACTATAGGCACGACCAGGGCTGCGACTTCTGCGTCCGGCAACTTGTCGCAGGAGCTGAAAAAACTCCGCAGGGGCGTCTTCTTCCTCTTCGGATTGGTTCAGAAGCGCTCTTCTGGATCTTGTGACTGCTCCTGGAGTTGGGAGCAGTGGGCTCTTAGGCCTGGATACGTAGGGACTCCGTGGCCGGGCACCCATGGGGTGCTCAGGAGGGTTGAGGGGGTTTTGTGACCTGTATTCCTGGAGAGGTTCCAGGGAAATTTCCTCGAAGCCATATGGGGCTGACGGTCCAGCGTGATACGAATGACGCTGTTCAGCTGCGCGTCTTTTGGCTAGGATAGGATGCATGGGGTGATAGGCTCCCATTTCCTGCGAGCGACTGCGGTCCTCCGCAGGGCTGGTACCTGAGGGCGGTGAAGTCGGAACTTTCTCCGTTCCAGTTCCCAACCGGCTGAGTCTTTGTCCGCAGCTGTGACAGGCTTCTCGGCCCCAGTCAACTAGAGCTGCCCAGGTGTCAGCCAGGCACGGGGAAAACCAGATAGTGATCAGGACTCCAATGGTGATGAGTCCCAGGATGATCAGAAAAGCGGACCAGACAGGTATATCCAATGGCTGAAGGTTAAGGGGGGCATCACGGTGATGCTTCTTGAGAATGTCCTTGACGGCACGGTTCTCATATTCAGCGCGCTCCAGGTCGGTGTAGTGCATGGGGACGACGTCCAGTTCAGGGGCGTCGAAGGGCAATCTGCTGACAGTCAGAGGTGCAGAATGCTGAACCACTTCTATTGCGCTAGTTAGCACAAGGTCACCAACGATGATGTGGTTATATTTCCCATGTTCCAACCAGATCACTCCATTTTCGGGAACAGGAAGCACTTCTCCACGTGAGACATGTTGCAACTGCGGGGTTTGAGTCAGCATGATTTCGCGGTAGCTGGTTCTGATCAGAACTCCAGCGGGAGTTGAGGCAAAGTCAGTGTCCGGAGTCAAGACCTTAACCAACATCTGCTGTCTACAGTTAGCAGTGTCCAGAGGCAAGGTAGACACTATGGCCTTTAGGCAGGCCGACTGAGTTGTGGCCACTAACGTATTAGGGCCGCAGAGCCAAAGTCCAGGCGAGGCTTGGCATTTGTGAATCTTGACCTCCGAGAACTCCGAGCTCTTGTGGGCTACCTCGTGTCTCACGAACTGTGGCACGGGAGCCTACATTTGGGCGTTATTGTTGGGGTCATTATAGCCCACATTGCTGACTTCGTAGATGGGGGCAACATCTGCTCAGGAAGGCGTAGGCACTTCCAAAATGAAGCCGAAAATCAACTTCTTGATATCCATCCGGACAGGGTAAATCCGGCCAAATCTGTAGATAAGGCTCGGTTCGTCACGCAACAGTGACTGGTTCAACTGGGCATGATTGTTGACTATGTCTCTGACGATCTTGAAGTTGATCAGGCTGGGGGAGATTCTGCCGTCCAACCCAGCGGCCATGACGCTGTCAATACTGTGTTTGAGCGAGTGCTCAAAGTTGGACACGATCAGTGAATACTGAACGTGGGTCGTCATGGTAAAGGCTTCGCAGCGGGCAGAATTGATGAGGCCTAGCAATGCCTGAATGGAATAGTGCATGAACGAGTGAATCTGCTCGTTTGCCTCAACCAGCTTCTCGATTGATTCCTGATGTGCCAGGACTTGTTCGTCAAGTTTGTGGGTGGCCTCGATGATGGCATTCACTTTACTCTTGACCTGGTTCAGATGAACGTTGTTGGCGATAGACATGCCAAGGCCAACTAGGCCAACGACTTACAAAACGCTTTTTCCGCGTCAGGGGAAGCTTGGAATGGATGGACTGATATCCATGGTCCGCATACAAGGAATCGTTGTAATTCTGATATTTGGGGGTTGATGTATTGCAGAGGATTGGGCTCTTGTCGCAGATTATCTTCATGATGGCTGAATAGTACCGGGTATTCAGAATACCACTGTACATTTCGTGATATTCTTCCGTGATGTTCTTTACCAAACTGGTCAAATGCGGCTCATGAGGGCAATCCTTGAGCCATTCATCCACTCGTTGCCTGTGTGTCGTACAGGTCACGTAGCGTTTTCTCATTGACTCAGTCTGATTCTGTAGGGGAACTCGGCATAGAGTACAGGGCCAGCCGTCTGCGTGTGAAGGGGTTGGTCCGCACCGATCACACCGTGATAGCAGATGATCTGGAATTTCGTGCCGTTGCCCACTGCACAAACTGCAGAAGGATAACCAAGCTTTCATTTTCTTGGTTCTAGGGGGCTCAGGCATTTTCATGTGGATCAGAATCGGAATGTACTCGGTCCGTTCGTAGGTCGCCATCAGTCCTTTGAGGGATAAGGCCAGTCCCCACTGTGTAGAAACCATGGAATTCATGGATTTGGCCCGTTCCGTGAAGTAATCATCGGCTGATTGGGCCTGGATTCCGGGCATCCATATGGCAACCAACAATCCGAGCAGCATCCACATCAGGACGATAGGGAACGGAATTCCACCGTAGGAAGAGTCTCTTTTTGGTACTCAAGGCTTGTCCTGAGGCTCAGTTTTGGGCTGAGCAGGCTGGCTAGGTGGCTGAGAGAAGGAAGTCTTCTTTACGGCAGGGGCGGACCTTGAGCGGCCAGGGTATTTCGGTACCAAGGCCGTCTGCGGTTCCCGCTTGACGGGCGGGTCAGGCTCGTCCGTGGTCCGGCGAATAGGGTTCTGGGCCTTCAGTTTGGCCTGAACTTCCAGGTACTTCTGGTGGGCAGCCCAGCTGCGCTCGCGTTCCTTCTTCCTTTGCCAGATTCGTCGTTCCTCCTGTTGGGCGCGTTTCCGCTCACGGGTGCAGATGTCCTTGAGCAGTCTGCGCAAGAATCGAATCTAATGTCCTTCGGACATAGGGAACAGTTCGGCACCAGAGTTCCAGCTTGAGCCAGGTTCTGTCCTGATTTCTTCTTCTTTTGCCCTTTGCTGGCTTTTCCCTGCTTTCCATTACCGGAAAGTATCTCGGCTTGCCGAATAGCGCGCATTTCGGCATTGGCCATGCCAAAATGGGCAAGAAATCCTGATCGTAGTCGGATTCCTCTGTGCTGGAAAAGGCGTAGAAGTGAAAGGGATCCTCCTTCACGATGGGCGAGAGTTGTTCGGTAGAGGAGGGCAGCTCCGAATATTCTGGATAAGGGAAAATCTCACCTTCCGTATCCAGGAGAGGATCATCTTCCATGACTGCCATTCCTGCCTGTGTGAGCAATTTCCGGGCAGTTTCTCTGGCTGCTTCCAAGTCCGCTTTGGGACGAGGACGGGGACCTTCTGATGTGGTCCAATTAGGCTCAGGAAACGGCAGCTTCGCCGCTTGAAGGACTGATTCCACCTGGGCCACGGGGGACAATCCCAGCTGGATTCGGAATTCTCTGACGGCCTCTCCAAGGTCCACTTCCAGCTGTCTGGGAGCAGGAACAGACTGGACTCGGGATTGAGCATAACCCTGGCCTGTGAGGTTATGGCTTGGGGGGCTCTTGCGGAGCTCGCGTCCGCATCCTACAGACTGAGATCGCGCGACCAATGAATCCTTGGCGGACGAGGGGCGGACGGCAGCAGCTGACGAATTCTGAACCAGCTGTTCAGATTCGGGCCGATCGTTGACTTTCGCAGGCGGCGTGTTCTCCTTGTCTTCGTCCTCAGCTCCGGACGGATTCTGCGAACGCTCCTGCTTTTCGCTGTAGACGCAATCCGGATGAAAGGGCAACCCGTAATTGGTTTCCACGGGTTCGTCAGTCTTGTACATGGCAGGACACTTGACTGACATCGGCTTCTGATAGATCGGCAGCGAATACAGCTCCCGGTCGAGTTTCTCTGCGACCGAGTCAAGAGTGAAGGCGGCATAATAATCTGCGCCGTTCCCCTTCAGATAGGGAGTGGTGGAATAAGACTGACCTCCCAGATCGGTGATTTCCTGCTCTAGCTGCAGGATCTGAGTGGAGAGGGAAGGACGAGGGGGATCAAAACTAACCTGTGTCTCCTGAGGTGCAGCAGCCAAGGTCTGAATCACCGACGGTCCAGGGCGGTGTTGCTGTCTGACATCCGCGAATCTGGACCCATAGGGAGCATGAACTGATTCAGAGGCATTTGCTCTTCATTCCTGGTCCAAGAAGGGCGAGGATTTCGTTCCTGCTGACCTGCGTAGGAGGGACCAGGTTGGGACCGAGACCGGTCATTGTAGTTCCGGTTCCCACCATTGGGACCATTCTGCTGTCCTGCAGGGCGGGAGTTGCCTGAAAAACGCTGATTTCCGTTGTTTTTGCCATTGTTGCTCCGAGGCGGTCCATTGTAGTCGTTCCGTGGCCTGAAACCATCTCCACCAGGAGCGCGGCATTCCCGCTTGGAATGACCTCCTTTTCCGCAGTTGAAACAGCGGTAGTCACTGGTGAACGGAATCTTGTTCTCGTTCCGTTCAGGCCGACGGGGAGGGGAAGAAGGCCGTCGATTCTGGTTCTCCTTGGATTTCATGCTCCGAACCTCTGTGGCTAGAGCAGCAGTGCTCTGGACCAGCGAAGACAGGGCCGTGACCATGGCAGGCCCAGTGAGTCCTCCAGATGGGACACTTCCTTCAGGGTCCAGTTCCAGGAAGGCAGGGTTGCCTTCTCCAGGGTAGACGCCTTCTGCTTCTCGGGCCTTCTGAAAGGCGAGGGAATAGTCCGTTGTGTCCATGGGGACATGAGGCTTGTACTCATTCCTGAGACCGATCAGGAAACAGCGGACTTTCATGGCCTCCAGCGTATCCGGGTGAGCGCCATTTTCCCAGGCTATCCGGGCATACTTCTGGAGCCGAAGGGAAAATCAGCTACAGATTCGTGAGGTAGCTGTCGGATGCTGAAAAACTTCGCCGTGGCATGCATTCCTGTTAGCGGCGGGATCATGTGCTCTCTGAGCACGGCGACAGAGGCGTCCCAGTCGTAGGGGCGCATGGCGCCTCGAAGCAAGCATTTGTAGATTTCCGCAGCTCTGCCTCGAAGGGTGGAAGAGAAGTTCATAACCTTCTGATGATTATCCAGATTTATGGGTATGTCACGTTAAACTCCGCGGGAACTGCAGAAGGTTTCGTGAAAGTTGGACAAAAAGTCTCGAAAGCTTGTGATTTATTTCGATATATGTCTCGAAAGTTTGTTGTACTATGGAAACTTTGTCTCGAAATCTCTTCAAACTTTCTCTAAAGTTCTGCAAATTGTCACGAAACCGGTGCATAGTTTTTGACAGTTGTCACGAAAGTTGCCGAACGTTTCTAGAAAGCTTGTCAAATTGTCTCAAAAGTTTCGAAAGATGTCTCGAAAGTATTGTATACTTTATAGAAAAATACGAAGGTTGTCTCGAAAGTTTCACACATTGTCTCGAAAGTGAAAAACATTCGAGACAATATTAATATTTTAAG
Organism: Trissonchulus latispiculum; assembly: GCA_030248195.1. NCBI lineage: Eukaryota > Metazoa > Nematoda > Enoplea > Enoplida > Ironidae > Trissonchulus > Trissonchulus latispiculum. The sequence continues at coordinate 19,497 of JASAND010012824.1, forward strand.
AAAATTTAAGTGCTTTTGAGACATTTGCAGACTTTCGAGACATTTTGCAAAAGTTTAACGTATAAATAAATGGAACTGAAGGATAGCTCTGACCAGGATTGTCTCTATTTCATTGTTGCCAAGTTGCCATACGTCAATGATAGGTACAAGTTCTGAGTTGGCAAATGGCATACGTCTTTGCATACTGGAATGTCACGTTGTGAGTATGCCAAATTTGTGAAAATTAAAGTTTACGGGTCCGTCACGTTTAACTCCGCCCGGAATGTAGCCTTAGTCCAGACTGACTAACCAAAAATTAGTCTTAGATATGCCTGAGACTAATTCATTAAGTCTCGGACATGTCCGAGACTAGCTTTTGTCTTGACAAATGTCTGGAAAAATAGTCCGGACTAGTCTCGGACATGTCTGGGACTAGTTTTGTTTTGTCAGAGACATGTCCGAGACAAAACATTTTTTGTCTCAGACATGTCCGAGACGAATTTTCAATGTCCTAGAAAAAACTGGCATAGTCAGGACTAAAGTTAGTTAGTCCCAGACTAATTACATTTCTTGTTCAGGCAAATGTCTAGACATTAGTCCGGAGTCCGGACAGAATAGTCTGAAAAAATAGTCCGAACAATCAGTTGTCTGGATAAAGAGTCCATACTGCCAACAGTCCGGCGAACTGTACGGACTGGTACAAATTTTATGTACAAATTCAACAAATTGCCCAGAATCCAGATGATCATCATGACCAGATCATGTGATGTATATCTAGATATAGATGTATAGCTGAAGGTCTCCATTCCAATACCTGTCAGTCAGCGTATTTTATTTTTAAAATCCCACATCCCCAATCCCAAAAATTTTCATGGATATACTTTTTATTGTGTTAAATCGTTCAAGAAAATTGGTCACAATGGGTAAAAAATTGCCCAAAAATTTTACGACTGAAATTTCCAAAACTTTTCCCTCTTCGCAGGAAGTTTTCACTTAAAATCACTATGTTTTGCTAAAAACCGGCCGAAAAACGTTGTTTTGGCTAAAAAGTCGCTCTATGGGTAAAAACGGCAAAAATCGCTTAGCTTTAAAAATTACGCCTAAGAAAGTTCGCTCTTACAAGAGGTACCCAAATTTGCTTCCACAAGGGTGAAAGGGTGAAATTAGACCTCCCGTTCAGGTATGATAGTAGAGCAGAGTTAAAATTAATCCTTTTAGCTCGTTTAACTTAAAAGTTCAAACTAGGCAAGCTCAGCTCAGCACTGCCTTATGGGTTCACTTATGTAAAGTTGGTCCCAGAATAAAAAATGATTAGCATACTTGATTTGGTCGGAAAATTCGAAAAAAATCAAAACATTTTAAATTTTTAAAAAATTTTAAATTTTAAATTTTTAACATTGTTGAAGTAGAATTCGCAAATATATATAAAGGGAGTACAACAATACAGTAGTGATCAAGTGCAGCCATTGAATCTTTCTCATTGAACACTTCTATAACTGTGCCTACTAAAACATTATGTTGCAGCTCTAAAACTGAAGACTTTACTGCAAATCCATTTATTTGTTAGAGGCTGGAGTCAAATAAATGCCTAAAAATATTGTTAATTGCGTTGGGGAAAAATTAAAAATTCGATGCAATTGATAAGACAATATTCTGAAAAAAGAAATCACTTGGAAAGTTCAAAATTGCTGTTAAAAATTTAATTACACCTGAACGGCGACATCTCCCCTCCCGGAAAGATTTCACCTGTGATATTTTTCCGGGGGAAACATTTCCCGGTGATATTTTTCCGGGAAAAATTTCACATGTGAAATTTTTCCCGGGGAAAAATTTCAGCGGTGCAATTTTCCCCGTAAAAAATTTCTCCGGCACATCGGCTCTTTGGATCTGTTTTGGGTCAGTCAATTTTTGAACTTTCCATAGCAGACAAACCGAATATCATTCGCAGTTCATCATGAGATGAACTTTCAGATGAAACTATGAGTCGGAAATGTAATCTATGCAAACTAAAGCTAGCTAGTAGCTAGAGCTTGAGGTTTGAGGGCATAGCAAGCTTATTGAATAATATTCAGTTCACAATAAAATATGGCATTTCGAACGACTAGCTGGCTATCCCGAGGCACACTAGTAATAAAATATCAAGCCCAACCGCATTTTAATTTGCCACTGAAACCAAAATCAATCCCATCTTAGCTGTTCCATCTTTACTCCTGTGGAAGAGTTCATCACCGAAAATTCCAAATTTTGTGACCTTAAATCTCTGCCACAGTTATGTATTTATTCGATTCCTTGCATTTTGTATTGTTTTTGAAAACAAATGGCCACACTTTGTTTGAAATTGAGCGAGATCCGTGATTTTTGTTTTGAGCCGAAACGATCCCTCTTGAACAACTGCTTGAAAACTTCGAACTAGGAGACCTCAAACTGAAACTGAAAAGTAAAGAAAATATGACAAGAACCAACGTCAACCAAGGGCATTTTCAAGAAAGGGTACAGTAGAGTTAAAATTAACTCGATCTTTTTCATGAAAGAGTTAAAGGAGGAAACTCAAGTTTGAGTGGAGTTAAATTGAGTTAAAACATTTGATTTTAACTCTACTCTACTCTGTCCTTTCATGAAAAGGCCCCAAGGATTCAGTAGTACACTGAGAGTACGTGAAGCGTTGTATTTATACAGTATGCAGTGATTACTGATTTGAACCTAGATACACGGAAACTATTAGGAATAATGTCAGAAGGATCATGTCAAGGAAGTCCCCCTCAGCAAAATTGGTCAATTTCAACAGCATACTGCTGACGACTGACACAATCTTATAGCTTAAGCCGCACATTATTGGAGAGCTGAGATCGTGCTCTTTCTAATGCTGTAAGCCAGTTTGCTGTAGCTTTTCGCTATAAACTTTTATTTCGAAAAGTCTTCCAAAAATTTTGTTTTGCTCGATTTTTGCTAAACTTCGACAAGTAATACTTTGTAGGTGTAAGCTACAGTAACAGTAAAATAGCTTACAGCATTGAAAAGAGCACATTCTCAGCTTTCCAATGATGTGCGGCTTAAGCTCCAAGCTTGTGTCAGTCATCAGCAATATGCTGTTGAAGTTGACCAATTTTGCTTATGGGGGGTCTTCCTTGATATGATCCTGTCAGAATTTTGTTTGGCATCTTTTCTACTTATATTTGCTGAAATATTTGTATTTCACACACTTGAAAATAGCATTGCTTCGATTCTTTTTCCTTCATAATTTGCTAACTGCCATGTCAAACAGAAAGCAGATTGATTTGAAAGCCAGGCTGATGCAAAATATAATAAATATGAATATTAAGCACAATTACCACACTGGCCAAGACTTTGTGAGGAGCTTCGTTCTTGCCGACAGTCTTATCAACATGAAACTTTATTCTTCTGAAATGAGCCATTTTGAAAACCAGTCCCATATGTTTCAGCTGAAGGTTGACTATGTCTGAGGTTTTAGTGTCAGCTTCCTATTAAACTAGGAATTTGCTTTAGTTTCATATAAGCATATTTACACGACATATTCAGCAGCATAGGAATATAAAATTGTGTAGGTGCAATGAGAAATGCATTGTTTTATTGCTCGCCAGACTTATACCACACTTATATACTCAGGCTTATATACTTATATCTTCAGACAAAGGGGACACTAACACAACCATCTCTTCAAGAAAGGCTGGAATAACGTTTAAGACATTGAAACAGAAATTTAATGTCAAGGTATAATTTGATACAACAATGAGTTTTCTCCGAGGAAGTGGTATAGTATTTACAATGCCAGAACATCAGGATGAAGTGTTCTCAGTCATTCGCGTACTGCAATAAAAGCTGCACGGAAATTATAACTAATTTTCCTGCTGGATGTAAAAACTTTGGCAGTGTGTTTACACAATGTGTACTTTCAGTTTCAGTTTCAACTATAGTCTGCAACACTGTAATTCTGATCTTTAAACTGAAGCCCACCAAAAACGTGAAATTATTTCGCGTTTCCAACTGAAATTTTAACTAATATTGTTGTTCCTGACTGAAATTGATCCTATGTTCTCGACTGAAACTTTGATTTTCTTGAATGCAAAATCTTCTCAGGAAAGCCCCCTCCAGTCCCAGATTCTGCAAAATTTGACCAAATGAGCTAAAATTTTGTATTGGCATGTTTTCGACCACGCTGAGTTCAAATATATCAGAAATTAGCAAGAAATTAGACATTTTTGGTTCGTATGGGGCGACCAAGGGGACCGAAAACGCATTTGTCTTCGATTTTGCTGAAAAGTTGTATACAGGGGTTCTTGGAGTCGCAGAACGCGAATCTGAAGTATGTTTTTCGATTCAGCTCTTCCTTAGCTCAGTATTAGCTAAAGTTGTAAGCTTAACATGTGTAATGAAGTTGCTTTGATCTGAATTGAAGTTTGCTTTTCCCTTGTTCTTTGTTCAACCTAGTCGACTAGGGGTCTGGTAGCAACTTGATCCTTTACACGGAGGGTCGGCGCGTCTGCTGAAGACAGCAAACTTAGACACAGGATTCCCAAAAGGTGGTTTGTCCAAAATTGGGAATCCTTGTAGCCAACCTGGGTGGGGTCTTGGCTGTGAGTTCGTTTGACAAGAGGGGAGTGATTCACAGGATATGAATGTAAACAAGCGGGGTCAATGCTTGTCTTTCTTTGAGGCTGAACGGTATCAGTTCACAACAGTGAGTTCCGATACGTATCTTGATAAACTGATCAAGATTTATAGCTGGACAGTTCTTCTGGGCTTCTTCAATGATCAGGGATTAAGATCTCTAACTCGAGATCCTTCACCTACTTGTACAGGGAAAGGTTGATCCTGATCCAATAGCTCTATCCAATGGCTGTACCCTAGATTAAACGTTTTCTAAGGCACACTCCAATTTATTAAGAATTAGTATAATTCTCAACAGTTACAATGATTATAATAACAAAATAACAATAATAATGATAATAAACTGCGCCAATGGTACTATCAACAATGAGGTAAGATTCTCCACTGAAATATAGGTTTACAGATACTGAATACAGGTTACAGGGTAGCCACAGTTGCCAGTTCTGAGATAAAATTTCTTAATTACTTTTAATTGAGGGACAAGACTTTAGATTATGACTCTTCGTTATTACCTCTTCTTCTTCTCTTTCTGTACTCTTATTCTCAGCTTTGATATCCTACTGCTAAACTCTGTGCTTTCCCTATATGCTTGTGTTCTTGTGGTCTATCTCTTTATCAGTCCTTTGGAATAAGGACAACACTAATAATAATTACCAATGACAATAATAATAATAATAATAATAATTAACTCAAATTAATAGGTACACACAGATTCCGGTCCCAAGAATGCTGCTCCAATCTCCTGTAGCGGAGCACACAGCGCACTGTTCCCGGATGCTATTCGGAGAACCTGAGGGGTCTAACACAGGGGACGGCCTGGTTGGGGGATGCCTGGTACAGTTATATAAACTTCAACAATTAATTATTTAAATCATTAATTTATCTTCTTTTGAATCTTCCTATCTTCGTTCCAAAATATAGACTAATTAGGCCAGAAGGGTGGGGATAACAATCCCCTCGGTAAGAATGACGAAAAACAGGGTAAAACTCATCCTTTTTAGATTGAAATAATAAGAGTCCAATTTATGATGATCAAAAAAGACAAGTGTCTAGTTTTCCTCTTTAGGTTTTAGGTCCCGTATTCAATTCCGGTGCTCTTCACAATCCGCCTCTGCCTTAATAGTTCCACAAAAGTTCGATTCGATTCTCAATGTACCTTCACTAATTGATTCTGATCCAATTCGCTGTCCACTACAAATGTCCTTCTCTGGACTGACTACCAATAATATGACCAAGAATTAAGTACCAAAAATCTTCGAATACCAACTATCTGGGCTTGATTCCGGCAGGATCGATGTGACTTCTGCACCTGAATCAAATGGGTTAAAACCCATTAGTTACACAATTATGGTGCGGGATTCGAACCCAGCAACCATTACTCACTTTTTGGCTTTCCGAGATCAAAACTGAACTTGCGAAATTCAAATTTGTCAAAAAGGTTAATTTTCTGACGTTTTCGATGCAGAATTGGAAGATTCGAACGTTACATTAATGTTCTGGAGGCATTTTACCAAAAATGCAGTTTTTGAGCAATTTCCTGCAATTCCATGCAGGAAATTGCGATTAAGACGTGGTTTTACTTCGTACATTCCGTTTTTGCACTGTTCCAGGTTGGAACACCAAGATGAAAGTGGATCCGTAATTTGTAATAGTTTGACACTAACTGGATAATTTGTGGTTATTCTTATACCTGCATAACATAATTACACAATTTTGATAATAACCTCAAGACATTTGGGGCCTTTCTTTGGATCCAGAGTTCAGGGCAGTAACAACTTCCTGTTCCCAAAGCATTACATAACTCGAAACCCAAAATAGCAAAAAGGTCGAAAAGTTAGTTTGATTAGAAGATGGTTCGTTTTACCCTATCCATATTTCTTACGTAATTATTTGTGGTCTTCTTTATTTCAGATGTACGATTAATTATTACATAATATTACACGAGGTTTCTGATTTCCTGATGTCCATTGTTGCCATTTGCAAATGGTTGAAGTACTTGGATTAATACTGAATGTGAAAACTTGTACGGTTGATTTTTTAACCGTACTAGTTATTAAAAGTAGCCTGAGTTTAGTCCAACGTGGTGCAAATGTGAAACAGCACCTATTTACGGTTGTGGTCATTGTTACAGGCTAAACACGAACTGAACTTGATGGAACAGACTAGAAATGGCAATAATGGCTTTTACTTATTCCAAGAATAAAACAACAGTATATCTAACTAAGAACTACGACAATGCTAATCTTACGTAAAGGTTACTACATTTCTTTCAAACGACAGGTCCGCAACAGTAGTCATTATTACGAGCTGGCTACGAACAGGACTTAACCTAGCTAATTGATACTGGCGATTACAACATCTGTTTCGTTTGGAAATAAACTGACAGTATGTATAACCAATGAGCATCATACTTCTGAGTACCGGAACTATTTGGTGTAAAAACGCGTTGACTAATGCAAAAGTGTCAATTTATATAATCCCTTTTTATGCGATTCGTCCGCACTCTTAATACAGAGTAGCTTACGCGGACGAATCGGGGATATCCGAATATGGACTACCACAGACCTAATACGGGGTCCCTATAACCTTAGATTCTAATGTTCATACCTCATTTGCATATTTCCTACTATAACCTAAAACCTAAATCGCTTACGTAATTCTGCATTCACGCACTTTCAGGCATACATACGAACTTGGTTATCATAAGTACATTACCTTTCATTACTTAGCCTACCAACTAAATCCTGATATAATTTTGATGCTTCACACATATCACGCGTACTAACAGTCGTTACACACTCGGATGGTCACTTTCTTTTGGCAATTCCAGTCTATTGTGCAAACCGCAATACTCACACAGATCCTAAACAATTTAATATTTAACTACGTACTCTTATTTACTAGCTAGACAATCTTTCAACAGCATTTACACAAACATTTGCACTATTAATTAATAAACATTCATACTGCACTTATACATCATTTAAACTAGAATAACCCATATTAAATCCCGAATGTACTTGATCACGCAAATTATAAACATACCTTTGTCCTGCTTAATATCTGAGTTATCGTTTACTCGACGATGCTCGCAACCTTCGTCGAACAGAAGGAATTTCCGCGAGTCACGACACACACATACAATCACACTAGTTCACACAAAAATCATTCATACACTCATACACATGCAACCATACTATTTCTTAGCTAATCGTTACTTAACTATTTCTGGTTGTTAGGCTAATTACAACTACAAATCAACAAAACCCAACATCAACTATGACTAATACTATAGATTTCCTAGCTACGATTTAAATTATGTCCTAACAATGTTAGTTGGAAAATTTTAGTGATTTTTGTGAATATTTTGGTGCGAGTTTTAATGTTTTAAAACTAGACTTTTAGCGCAGAAGTTTGAGAAGTTTACAATACCTTGGGAAGGAATTTGAGAATTTTATGAAAGCCAAGTGAGTAATGATTGCCAAGCAATCATTACTACAGAAATAACTACTATTAACACATTATAACATATAACATTAACACATTAACACACTGAATAACACATTATTCATATTAGCACATAAAAGAATGAGCAGGGAAGCCGGTCATTCCCTATTAAAACTTCTTAATAATTAATTTAAAATAAAACAACTCATAGCTTTTAGAATTTGAGTCAAACATCCTAGATTGTTTTCAGACCTATCAATTTGGAACCGACGTAAAGCTGAAACAAATGACATAATACGGAACAATAACGATTTCTGAGTTAACTGCGCCTTGATTAACAATAGGGCCGGCCACTCCTAGTTGCCGGCTGTGGGGAACAAACCTTAGAACTAGCTCATATTCTTTTTAAGGGTCATATTTTTGGAGACCCACTAACTCATTGCTAAAAGGTGGGGTCCCCACTCATTTCTTCCCAAAAACTACAAAATACAACATCATTTTCAGGCTTCTGAAGCCCTAAATAAAACTATAATTTAAAGAGCGTGGCTTGACCGAAATTCAGGCAAAACGTGAAATGAAACCAAAAACTGGGCATGCCTCAAAACCCCCATCGTACAGGAGTAGTTTACATGAGCTGCCTTCAGAAGGAAATCATAAAATAAACCAGTAAAATAATAAATAAGGGACAAAACTCAAGACCTCCATCGAACAGGAGGGGTTTACATGAGCTGCCCCACAACAAGAAATCATAAAATAAAAATATAAGAATGAACTAAAATTGACCTTGGGCCCACTCATGCTAGAAAACTGAAAATTGGCCAGAAGGCCTCGCATCAAACAGGGAAAAATTCAGCCCTTAGGCTCAAAAAAAGGTACATGAAAAAAACTTGGCCCGAAGGCCCATATAATATAGGAAAATTGGCCGAAAGGCCCAAAAAATACATGTATAAAAATTGACCCGAAGGCCCACAATAATAGAAAAACATGGCCAAAAAGGTGGCCTTGAAAACCCTAGGTTTTTATCCTCGTTTCGAACTTTGGCCGGGCATAGAAAACCCATTTGGCCCTCAGTTTGTGTGTGTTCGCTGGTGTTTTCTCTCACTTTCTTTTCTAGCCCGAGGGCTAGAAAAGTCCCTACTTTTTTCCCTAACCGGGGAAAGATGCGCTTACATCTCCGTGCCAAAACTCTGGCACACAGCGGAGACGCATCAGAGGGGAAGGGGGAAAGCAACCTCCTGAGGTTGCTGCTCAAGCGAACACTGACGATTTGGAAAAGTTTTGGACCGAGCTGACAGCTCTCTGACAGCTCGGTGACAGGTCATTAAATCGGGTTGCGGCGGACTTTCCTTTTGTTTTTAAGGCAAAGCTTCTAGAAAGTTCTAGAACTTTCTAGAAGCTTGCCACCTTTTGCACGTGAGGCGCAGCGGCGGGCTGAGCCAGCTGGCCATCAGAGGTCGAAATTAATGAGATTTAGAAAATATTACCCCCAAACTGACCCATTTTTGATAAATTTTGGGTGCTGAAACTCGGCGAAACTTTGCGAAATTTTCTTTAACACATAAAGGTAACCAAAGGGAGAAATTCGTGAATTTTCCTAACTTTGTCGAATTATTACGACAGATACATAATTTTCTATGAGTTAAAACTTATATCATAATAAACTACATATTTTCCTACGTATATCTAGCTACTTAGTTTAGTATTCATATTAATAATAAGGGAGATTAGCCACCTCCAATTTGCATAACTTGGGCTGATATTACTATTTTCTTTTCCTTTCTTTGTTGGGCTTGTCCTCGGCCAAAAGTTCAAGCGAGGACAACTGCTAGGCCCAAGAAGAAAGAGGCCTAGCAGAATAGAAAGGAAAAGAAAACAACACCTGACTGAGGTGTAGTCTAGGAGGTAGACAACCTCCTAGACAATAAAAAAGGAAAGGTTTGACTTAAGTCAAACCAAATAAAAGGGCCTTTTTAGAGCACTCCTTTTTGGAGTGATAAGATAACGAAACAAAAAGTAATCTTATAAAAACATGTTTGCTCGTAACTTTCTTATTTTTGGGAGTTAAAAGGTCGGGTTTGCATTTTTGGAATCAGGATCAAATTCTCTTTCATATGAGCCCAAGTCATGTTTCGGACCAAAATTGCGAAATTTAACCAAATATTAGCTAAATATTACTAACTAACACTTATTAACCCTATCTAACTACGTACCTAGCTATTCAGTGCCTGATATTGAACCATCTTCTACCAATTTACTATTTTTCGATGATTTTCGTATTAACACTTTTTATTGACACTTAAATTCCAATTTTGGGAACATAAAAGACTTTTATTCTTTTAATAAAACTGGGGAACGTTCCAATAGTTGGTTATTAGACATTTCCGACCGGAAAGAGGGGAATTGAGAGTCCTATCTCGGACTTATTAAGGGTAACTACCCTTTTAACTGGGATTTGTAATTTCAGTGTTAGTAAGAGGGTTATTACAATTAAAGGCCGTCAAGGCTTCCGTTAACTATTAAAACTGGTTCCTTAAGCAATTCGTATCCACCACGCGTTTGGATTTTCCTCCACTATTAACTCATTTAGTGCCTAATTCTAAAATCTTAGTCCCTAATTGAATGAATAGTAGTTTTCGCCTGACAACTCTGGCAATTCAGAACAAGACATAACAAAATACATCAGATAACATAAGCATTAATTCCAATCAAGTCGATCATTACTAAATCAGGACTCATCATCTCCTTTGTACTGAAGCATTCATTTCTTCGTATGATTCTTTATTCGTCATTTAGTTCTTGAAATTCAATTTTTAACCTTTATGAAACTCCTTTCATTACACATGTAAGTTTATACAGAGCTAACAAAAAGCTGAATCGAAAAACGAACTTCAGATTCATGTTCTGAGACCCCAAAAACCAATATATACAACATTTCAGCAAGATCGAACACAAAAATTTTTCGGTTCCCCTTACGAATCAAAAAATCGAATTTCGCGAAATCAAAGTATTTTGTGATATTTGAACTTAGCGTGGTCAAAAACACACCCATGCCAAATTCAGCTCATTTGGTCAAGTTTAGCGGATTTCGATTTCGCTCAAATTGTGCAAATTGATACTCTCTAGGGCCCTACACAATCCATTGAAATTTGAGACGATTTCATCCAGGAATAGAAAAAGTTACAGTCATTGAAATTTTTCGATTTCTTGTGAAAATGATCCAAAATCGGAACTGTAGAATTTTGTTTCTGGCAACAATAACGTACCTAAATCAAACCGTTCAAAACGTTCTACAGGTAATTACAAGATCTAATCTTTTCTCTTGTCGAAGAGCTTTATTAAAACTCTGTTTCTAACTTTTGTATTAACCGTTTCTGTGAGACAGCCCCAAAAACACTGAAATTGAAAAAATCACGAAGATCAGTGGCCACTTCCCTACGCCGAATATTGCCTTGCTAACTAAGCTGGCTAGCTATCACTTTTTACTTACAATTTGTTAATTTCCAATTGTCAGAACAATTGTCCGGACAACAGTGTCATTGTCAATTTAATTTAGTCCGAACAATTATTAGAAAGAAGAGACATGTTAAGTTTAGTCCGCTGTCACAGCCTAATCTTTCCCCCGGCTGATTTTTCCCCCGGAAAAATTGGCCTAGGCTAATGTTTCCCCCTCGGAAAAATTAGACTAGGCCGATTTTTCCCCTCGAAAAAGTAAGCCAAGCTGATTTCTCCTCTTTCAATTTCTCCTCTAGAAAAATCAGCCTAGGATGATTCTCCCCCCCCCCCGGAAAATCAGCCTACATTGAACTTTCCCCCTGAAAATTGGCCTATCATATGAAGTTGTACCTGGGAAAATAGTGCTTGCGACATGACATGTGTGACATGAGCAAAATCTGAATACAGTAAACATATTACCGCATGCAATTCAGTGTGTATCATATAAATTATAACATAATCTTAACCATGTTTACTATAAAATGTCATTGTCACAGTGAAATTTTCCCCTAGAGAATTTTCACCCTCACCCGAAAAAATTTCAAGAGTGAAATCCCCCTACCCTCGACAAATATTACCGATGAAATTGTTCCGTGGAAAAGATTTCACCATTGACCTGTATTAATTGAATTTTTAAAAGTAATTTTCCACTTTGCAATCAATTTCTTTTTCAGAATATCAGAATTCATTTCATTTCATTTCATTTCATTTCAAATGCATTTCACTGAATCAAACTTTTAATCGTGCCCATCATAATATAGCAACATTTTTAAAAAATTGTTACATAATGACACACTGTTAAAAGAGTCCAATTTTTGAAATCCAATCCAGAAAAATTTTGATGTTTTTACCACTATTATCCAAAAATCTGGGGTGGGGGGCGTGCAAACCATGAAAAGCTGGGGGGGGGGGCGAAACTTTGGTGATGGTTTGCTCCCCTAGACATCTATGCCACAAACTTCAATCTTCTCCACACCCCAAAGGAAACTACAATGGACATTTCTGGGTATATTACGGTACGAAGGCAGGCAAGGGATTTCAAACGGTTTTTAGCCATTATGTGCAGTTTGCATTATTTTGGACAGAACTTAAAAAATATGCTGTGTTTTGTGAAGTTTTACATTTCTAGACTTCTGGTGTTTCGAAACTTGACATTTCGAGACTTGTGGTATTTCGAGAATAAAATAGTGTTTCGAGACATTCCATATGTATATTTCGAGTTATCTCGAAATAGATTTGCAGAATCTCGAAACATATTCCAAATGTCTCAAAATATTTTTCAATGTCTCGAAACATGGTGTTAAAGTCTCGAAATTTTTATAAAAATTCTCGAAACATTTCGAAAATGTCTCGAAATAGTTTTAGTAAAGTCTCGAAAATTTTTTCAAATGTCTCGAAATCAATACGAATAATCTCGAAAGTTGAAAATTCATTTTACAAAATGTCTTGAAACATGCACAAGTGTCTCGAAATATTTCGAGACAAATCATCAACTTTCACGAAACCTTCTGCACTTCCCGCGGAGTTTAACGTGACACACCCATTAGGCGCTGGCAGAATCTTTCGTAGTTGACCAGGTGGTCATCGAAGTTTTCAGAGTCCTTGCAGGCGAAGGTGGGCATGTCTCTGTAGGAGAAGGAGACAGCCTGCGTATGAATACTTCTCTGCAGGGAGGCAAGCATGTCTCCCATCGCCTGAACAGAATCCACACTGTCAGGCGAGTCCGGACGATTTCCGGGGGGATTGGGGTCGTTGGGGCCACCGGGACCTCCAGGACCTCCGGGTCCACCAGGACCTCCGGGGCCACCAGGGCCACCAGGGCCAGAGGGTCCACCAGGTTCGCCGAGAAATGAGACCCGGTTCCTGCGAAATCCTCCTCCTACCACGGCTGGATAAGGAGGTGGAGGCTGATTAGCGACATCCTGGTTATCGTCGCTTTCGTAGTCGGGCTGATGATTATCCCGATGATTGTGGCTGTCTTGAGCGGGATTCTCCATGATTTCTGGTCGTAAGTGTTCCTCACTGAAATAATTGACAGATGGATCCTCACTGGGGGCTCCAATTCTTTCTAGACCGTGTAATAGACTCTGTCAGATCTTTGCCTGATTTCTCTGTATTGGAGGGGGTCGTGTCTCCAATAAACTTCTGTTCCGCTTGGGGTCGTTTGTAGTTGGTTAGGGCTAGAATAGACTAGGCTAGACTAGACTAGATCTGATCAGGATCCAAGACACGAGTCAAGGTGAATCACGATTGCACGCATGCACGCATGCACGCATCACATGCACGCAAAGATGAATCTTCGCTTAGATTGATGCTCCGGATGTAGTGGGGTGCTGACAACCAGGGCTCAATAGCTGACCTAAAATGGGGGTCTAACGGGGTGAGTTCGTTTTAGGCAGGGGGAATCGGGATTTATAGTCTCAATGGGCGACTGTCGTTTCAACTTTAACCTCAATACGGATAGAGTTGGGGATCTCTGAAACGTACGCGAAAGCCGCAGCAGCTGAAAGGACAATTATTTATTATGACAAATAGTACACACAGGGTTACTAATTTCCAGCAGACAATGGTTCACTGCAGTTATAGTTTTACAATAACAGTGATACAAGATACTGTCTGCCAGAATTGCCTTTTGGTTTTGGTTGACTGGTACTTTCTCTGTTGGAGCTGGTTATCCGGTTTCGGGGTCTTTACAGTACTCTCGCTTCAGGTATAACACACTCTAGTGCTGCTACGGACTAACGATTAACCGGTATCCTATGTGTTTCAACTCAACTCAACTCTTAGGCTCTGTGCTAGCCTCTACTGTGACTCTGTCCCTTACAATAACTCTGGGGACCACACACACGCAAGGTAAACTAATTATCAACTGTTTATAATCCGAATCGAGTGGGAGCAAGGTTGGCTTTGCTCTGGCGTCTCCGTATAATTGACTGCCCAGAATAACTGAATTTTGAGAAGAGGTCCGTCTCTAGAATGGATAATGACAGTTACAGGCTGGAAGAGTGTCGGTTATGGTCGGAAAGGTCGGATCGGCTTACTCAGATATTTATCTCAAGATTAAGTTACGATACAGTGGTTATAACGTCAATTGTTCTACAAGGAAGCTTCGGTGGTAAGGATCAGGACGTACGCGGTGCCACTTTCACTGAACATATTGTTTTGGTTAAAGAACAGGAAATTAGGCTTTTAGGTTTTGCACAACTAGGTTTTCCCAAGAGACTATGTCAGGTAGCTTTCACCGCGTCTGCTCCACACGAACTGGCTCTGTGCCAAAAGGTAGGTCCAATATGTACCTAATCAGTGATTCCACGAGACAACACAAGCAGGACAGGATCAACACACAGGATAAAGATCTCTTTCCGGATCCAAACGACAACTGAATACGACTGGACAAGCAGGAACTGACGAATCGTCACACAGTGATCTCCAACTGGATAATATTCAGACACGATTCTAGCAGCAGGATTCCTCACGCTCGGAGCAGATCGGATGGCTACCTGAATCAAATGGGTTAAAACCCATTAGAAACAGAGGTGGTGGGGATTAGAACCCCAGCAACTATTGTCCGGACCGATTGGCTTTCACGTGCGGGTTAGAGACCCGAATAATGTATTGCGTAACGTGTAATGTGTTATTTTGTGCTTTTAGGTTGCAAACAGACGAAAACTGACGTTTTTGAGGATCAAACGGATGAAGGTGACCAAGCTTGGGGCCGTTCCGGCCTACTTGGCTAGATATGCAAATGAGGCTCTGGCCGAGCCTCTCACGGGGCATGGAGTCACGTATGCACTACTCAGCATTTATTACTGACCTAAACTACAACTAAACTGACCTAGTCTAAATATTACGTATTACATATCGTCATACATTATCTGTACAATGTAAAACTGTATGTTACTATGTGTTCTTTTTTCTTAAATAAAATGGCTTTTTATGTTGTTCATTTAAGTTAGGAAAATAAAAATTAATATAAGATTAGAATAGGACGCGGTACAGTGGAAGATTACATATTAGTTCTGTTTAATGTTTACGTCAGAAAGCTGATAGAAGCATGCTTATTCACTGATTTTACTTCTGCATCTCTTAATGTATATGACCAGTCATGAGAGGAGCAGGGAGGATGGTCGTTCAATAGAAAGAGACATTTCGTATAGAGAGATGTTATTTAACAAGACTATAGGTGGTTAAATATTGTCAAAAGGAAATCGCAGAGTGGTAATATGTGTAGATAGGAGCATACTTATTGATTGATTTTATTTCTCACTCTCTTTATGTATATGATCAGTCATCAGAGGAGAATGGAGGATTGTCGTTCAATAAGAAAGAGAGATTTCGTTTAGATAGGTTTCGTTTAAGAAGATTGTAGGAGGTAAATTATTGTAAAAATGAAGTCGCTGAGTGGTTATATTTGTCGTGATAGAGAAAGAGTACTCCATAAAGGAAACTATATAGGAAGAGATGAGTGTCGTTAATTTGTCGTTTTGGTTTTATCGACAATTATCTCAATGTTTTTGTGTAGCCATTCTTTGTTTCGTTTCCGCGATAATTTTTCCTAGCATAGGTCACGTACATGTGGTTCCATGTAACTCTTTTTTTCCTTTATTGACAAAAACTTTGGTAGAGACATAATGTGTTAAAGTAAATTTGAGGAGATAAATAAGCGAAAGAAAAGCCACGGATACAGACACGACTATGACAGACTGTCATGTTTCCTTTTGTCAAGTTTGAGAGAACAGTTGTCATTTTTTTGTTTTTGTGAAAACTTCGAAATGCGGTTCGTACATTTTTCCTGTTCATTATGAAAGTCACTAAAGTATTTTTCCGCACCATTTTTTTCTGTCGTCGATGATAGCTGCGCTTTAATATCTAATTTTGTTTTCCTTTCTATTAAACCTTTCTCTTTCGTCTTTTCCGCAGTAGTAGAAGTTTAGAAAGAGCCATTTTATGGTTACTGTTAACAAAATAATAATGAACACTTGAATGGACGCTGAAGGATGCAGTTTTGCATTAAGTTTAGTATTATAATTTCCCTTTTTACCTTTTGTTTACGTTCCACTTAGTTAGTTCTTTATTTCTACATATTTTTTTGTTAAGCTCAAACTTTAATTTGAGCTTACGCATACATGTGCCAAATAAAAGTCAAAATCTGCGCTGAGATCAATAAAATGAGAATAGTTGTGAGAGATAGACCTCTACTTATATATAACTTTCTGCAGCATAAACTAATCAGGTGTCACAAAAAGAAAGATCAAGGTGTACAAACTGTACAGAGGACATAAGATAGGAACAGTACGAACAAAGACGAAGCCTTGCAGGGGGTGTAAAAATGGGGAGGCCCCCCTCAAAAATTCCAGGGGAGGGGGCTCCCCACAAACAAAATCACCGTTACTCGTATTTTTTCAAAACTAAAATTTTTTTTACCACACAGTAATCTAGAAGGGGGGGAGGGGCAGTTTCCTTTTTTGAGAAATAAGTTTTCGTTTGTTCCTGCAGAAGGGGCATTTTCTACCTAAAATTTTAGCAACTTTGTTGCCATTTTTTTTGGAGGGACGAGAAATAAGTTTTCCTTTGTCCGACCTGATTTGCATATATAGGAACTACCCCTTTATTCTTTTTTAATTAGTGCCAACATTAATTTCACCTTTAAGGGGGGGGGGAAGGTTTAGTTAGCAAAACATATTGGTTATGCGATAACATTTACACAGAGAACATTTTCCGTCGCACGGGGACTAACACTAACTAGCACTAACTAACAATTTCGTCATAAAGGATAAATTTTTACTGAAAAGCACAAACACGTTGTTTGTTGACAGTCTGAAAATTTGTTGACAGTCAGCAAATAGGAAGGGGGGAGATCAGTTTTCTTTCTTGTGTCCTATGAAAGGGAAAATTCAACCTAAAACTTATGAAAAACTCTCTCCTCTCTCCTCTGTCCCCGTTGCTGTCTCCTCGCTTATGTCTCCTCTCTCCTCTCTCCTTTCTCCTCTATGCTCTTTTCTCTGTCCTCTCGCCTCTCCCCTCTCTCCTGTCTCCTCTCTCCTCTCTTCAGTCCTCTATGTTCTGTCTTCTGTCTGCTCTGTTGTCTCTCCTCTGTCGTCCAGTGTTAATAGATCTCTCTCCTCTCTTCTGTCCTCTATGTTCTGTCTTCTGTCCGCTTTGTTGTCTCTCCTCTGTCGTCCAGTGTTAATAGATCAAAATACAAACCGTTCACGTGTTTAGTTAGCTGTCCTTTCCATTAAGTTTAGTATTTGTTTTTGCTTTCGATATTTTAATCAAATTCCAGGGGAGGGGGCTCCCCACAATCCAAATCACCGTTACACGTATTTTTTCAAAACTAAAATTTTTTTACCACACAGTAATCTAGAAGGGGGGAGGGGCAGTTTCCTTTTTTGAGAAATAAGTTTTCGTTTGTTCCTGCAGAAGGGGCATTTTCTACATAAAATTTTACCAACTTTGTTACCATTTTTTAGAGGGGCAAAAAATAAGTTTTCCTTTGTCCGACCTGAGTTGCATATGTACCAACTACCCCTTTTTTCTTTTTTAATTAGTGTCAACATTAATTTCACCTTTGAGGGGGGGGGAACGTTGAGTCAGCAAAACATATTGGTTTTGAGATAAAATTTACACAGAGATCATTTTGCGTCGGACGGGAACTGAAAAAATTTCGTCATAAAGGATCAATTTTTACTGAACAACAAAAACTCTCCTCACGCCTCTCGCCTCTCTCCTGTCTTGTCTGTCCTCTGTTCTGTCCTCTATCTTCTGCCTTCTGTCTGCTCTGTTGTCTCTCCTCTGTCGTCCAGTGTTCTGATTTGTTGTTTCTCGTTTTAGAAGTAGTTGTCTCGTGTCGTCCAGTGTCAAAGGGATACGGGCGACAAAATGGATCGAATTTTAAGAGACATTGATACTCGCGTCAGATATTCATGCAATTGCCCTCGTACCAATCCCTTGCTGCTTTATCGTAAATTGGTACCTGCGTTACAGGCCCATGATAGCTATCACACCTGCTTTACATCTCTAACATCATGTGAGATTGGTTCGCAAGGCGCAAGATTCTACGTTGTGTGCGAAATAAAGCATTTCATTCATCTATACTTGGAAATTCCAGTATCATACAGACATTTCTACGAAATTCTACCATCAAATCGTAAATGCAAATTTTATTTGGACATTGACAAATCAACTACTGATGACAAGGAGAGAGAAGATTTCCAACGCAGAGTGAAAGCCTTACATGGGAGGATGGAATGGCTTCTAGTTAATACCTTAGGAGTACAAAAGGCCGAAGTTAACTTTGCTGTGTTATGTGCAACTGACCCATACAAAATTAGCTACCACTTTGTTGATTCTGGTGTGACAGTTTTTAGTAACTCTACAGCTGTCGGGAATTTCCTCAAAGATAATGAACACCGAATTCCTGAAGGTTTGCGTATATGGGATACAGCAGTTTATTCGAATAATCAGAATTTCCGCATTGCTCTATCATCCAAACGTTCCTCTTGGCGCCCTCTGCGTATAGATGGTTCTAGTACTACATCTACATACCAACGCATAAAAGATAGCCTAGTAGGCATATACAGTTGCGATTGTCAAAACCTAACAACAAAACAACAGATTCCTGTAATAACCATTGCAGATAACTGTTGCGAAGAGTTTGCCTTAGCAGGCAAGGCAGCGTATAGAAAAACGAAGATGGAAAAACATGACACGACGGCGGAAAACTCAAACAACAACAGCAACACAGTGTCAACATCTTCAGCAGAGACATCTGCTGACCTTCCTTGCTCATCTAAAGCTTTGCCAAGCACATTCCCTGTTATTCCTATGTCTTCGTCATTATCTGTTACGACCAACTCTTCCAATCATCTTGTCTGGTCGCATGATGGTTTTACTCTCACTGAGTGTGAAGTGAAGCGTATAGATCAAGATTTGGCTATCATTTGCCCCGGCTATGAAGTCCGCCGACTGAAAGTATTTTCGGGTCTTATCTGCGCCTCCTTCAAAAAGTACCACTACTGCCCCTTTCTTCGTCGAGATCACACGAGCAATCATCCTTTCCTCCTTATACAACGTGAAAACTTCTGCTATCAGTCGCGGTGTCATGGCTGAAGTTGCCTTCAGGCACAGCAAGAAGCGAAGACAGATCCGTATGGTCCTTTCATGTGGTTCAAGATTATTAGAGGACAGAAGTGCATTCCTTAGTCATAGTTTTCACTTACTTTTGTTTTCTCTTTTCTCTCTATCATGATAACCTGCAACTTATTTGTTAACTGTGATTGTTCTGTCTTCTTTTCACTGTTTTTTTATTCTCTTTTCCTAGCTGTTACATCTATTTTCTTTTGATACATTCCTTTTTTTGATCAAATACTTTCACATGCAAAATTAAGTATACTGTCAACCTCATTTCTTTATGAAAAAAGTAGCCAATAACATCTTAACAGTTAAATTATGTTGGTATGACATTAAGCGGGGCAGTATATTATAATTTTAAGTTTCACTTGGTTACTTTGTTTTCTGATTTAATTGTTTCTGTTTTGTTTTCAGTTAGTTGTAGTTTGCATAAATGGTATGCCAGTGGACAAGCGTACTGGAGTTGACTGGTCTCATCTACCAAAAAAATGCTAAATTAGCTGTGCCAGGAGAACGCAGGGAATATAGTCTGAATGGTCGAACTGTTACATGCATAGTTTGGGATCCTTTACGTGGGCATGAAGGAGAGATACTGTGCCATGAGCACAGCGTTCCTCTACGTTTAGGCCGTTGGGGTTTACGTCCTGATCGACCTCCCAGGGTATGCTGGGATATAAATGGGCCAATTTACATAATATATCGCAAATACACTTGCCCTGAGGGGGGCCCTAGGGGACATGATGTCGCAACCTAGCAACCTAGCAACCTAGCAACCCATCCCTCTGTATGCTACCAGGCAACTTTTTTTTGGCGCCTCTATTTGTTCCGTTGAACTCTTCTGCTTTGACTGTATCGTTCATCAAAGATCTGAGAAGGAAATTCGGGTCAATCCATAGTATTGCTCAGTTGGCTGATGTTGTACGCGAAACATACGAAGACAATGAATATAAGGGAACTCAATTCCCAACCCATACGTATTTACGACAGTGGTTCCGATACGATTTGCTGTTGAACTATGATCAGTGGGCCCCTCTAAAGAACTGTACGTTTTGTCTACTATTCACTCATAGTGTCCACATTATTTCAATCGATCATACGTTCAAGTTTGTTCGAACAGTTGGTATAAGCGAGAATGGACTATGGAACAGATGCTACTACAGTGTTCTCACTATTCTGGACGGCTTTGGCGTGGTCTTGGGACTTAAGCTCTGTACCACGACAAGCTATGACGAGATTGGCGACTGTCTTATAGCAGCTGCCAAAGAGACGAAGAAACATGGAATCGATGTCTTCATTTTCGTCACGGATTCGTGCTGTTTTGTACGAGCAAAGCTCCTGGGCCTGCTTGGCCCGGATGTTCGCGTTTGCCAGGATCTTCATCATATCACTACTCGCATTTCCAAGGCAATGTCTAAGTCTCACCGTCTGTATGGCGAATTTCTGCTGGCAATCCGAAAAGTATTTCGTCAACCATTTGATTGGGGACGTCATAGGCGTGCTCACACTCCGTCCCAAAGGCAGATGCTTGACAACTTCAGAAAGTTTAGACAGGAATGGAGAGATAAGCGGTACGGTCCGGAGGATGGTCAACAGTTGCCAGTTGTCAACTCTAAATTTGAAGGAATATGTGACCGTGTGGAGGTTCATATTCAGTCAAACTGTTTAAGGTAAACCTGCGAAAGAAAAAAGAATACAGTTAACAATATGAGCTAGACATATGAGTGAGTGTCTACATAGGTATATCTATATATATGTGTATATATATATGCATATATATGTCCGCGTAGAGCAAGACGGCGGAGAGAGCGAGCCGGGGGAGAATTGAAGATGTTCGAGATGGATTTTCCCTGTTTTTCCTCTTTTTTGGTTAACAAAAACCTTTTCTGTTTGAGGTAAATTAAAAAAAGGAAGAGTATATCATATACATATATATATATAATATAAATATATAGATATATAGACGCAAACACATATGAATCCATCAGTTTAGATATACATACGTATATATTGCAGATCCACAGGGCTTATTCTACGGATGTTTTCTTTGGGGGGAAGGGGGAGGGGGCATTTAGCCGGTTGGCCAGGGAGACAGTTAGTGGGAGGGGGAAGCAATTTTTTAATTTTTTTGTATTAACGTGCTAAAAATTACGCAATCTTTATATCAGTCTTTATAAATAAGCGGATTTATTGCTTAAGTAGGCAAAAACCGACTAAAACTCTCCGGGGAAGTCGGAACAAAATTTTGAAAATTTTGCATTCAGAGAGATTTTTAATGGGAAAATGATGCAACCGAATGCACAATTGTTATTTTTGGGGAGGAGAATTTAAAGTTGTGGCAGCGAATTTTCGGGAAGGGGAGGAAAGATTGTGTATGGGGGAGACGGCCTCCTTACCCCCCCCCCGCAGTAGAATAACCCCTGACACACTGATTTGAGAGTGTTTAGCGAGATAGTTAGTTTATTACTGTTGAAGGTTTTTTCAAATATTTGTTTCGATTTCATCTCTTTTTGAGTCACTTTTCTTCTGTTAATTCTTGTTTTTATTCTTTCTCTCGCGATAATGCTCATTTTCTTTTTTTTGTATTCCTTTAGTGATCTGCCTGTGGGGATTGGAACGAACAAGAATGAAAATTTCCATCGCTACATTCGTCGACACGCCATAAGCAGTGGTTCAGAGATAGGTATAGACATCGCAACTGTGAACTTAACAATGATTCGCGACAGGTGAAATTTGAAACGTCACAGACATTGTGGAGGAGCAGCGGTGCCTGTAGATCATACGCTTATTATTCGCAACAGACTCGACATGCTACGTCAGCCGGTACCTAAGGACGTGGGTACAGTTTCTGTTCTTCGACGACTGTACTGGAATAAAATTCTGCTCGTTTACAGCGAGAACAGGGAACGCAGTATGGCGCTCCTATGGCTTGCCTCTTGCGAGGCAATTGACCGCTGTTTGTCACTCCCTGATCATACTGAGTATCCAAGTAATCACTTTAGTGATTCCTGGCTTGAGCTCGCCAATTGTCTTCCTGAGACAGAAACGTTGACTTGGGGAACATTGTTTGGTTCATTTATGTCAATGCTAAGTAATCCACTGTTGCTACCAAAAATCACCATCATGGCGTGTGCATCAAAGACGAAGTATCTCTCGAAACACATAACGGAACTCCCTACTTCTGTGCAGAAATTTGTTTGGGATAACGACAACTGGAACAGATACGTTGGCTATGGTTGGAGTGATACCGAAGTCGCGCTGATTGCTAAACCTATGTCAACAAACTGGCCAAACCACTATGGCGGAGCACAAATAATTGCTGATTATCTTGAAATTCCAGTACTAGTAATCACTGACATTGCCTTAGTTCCCCATTTTGTGCTTCTTCCATCAACGTTCGGTTTTTTTATCAAAGGATAGTGGTTGCTTTCTATTGGCATGGAGCAGCAGTAAGCAGCACATGGCTTACTGGACATGGCGTGGACATGGCTTACTCTTCCGAGTCAGCTCCATGATTTCCTAATGCGCAGTTATGTACGGGATCCTCCGCCAGCAGCAATCAATGAAACAGGCCCTACCCGGTGTCGTTGCAGACGATATGGAAAGAACTGCAGTGACGGAACGGGATTTGCAGGAGTTAAAAAGTCTCGTTGCCGATGCGTAAAAGCTAAACAACGATGTGCCAACTGCTCCTGCTGGGGTTGCGACAATGAGTATGGGAGACGTCCTGCTAAAAGTTGTCCATCCGTCCTTGCTTCCATGAGAATGGATAGTCTTGCCATAACTCCCGCTCCCAGTAGATTAGATGTTTTTCCTAAAATGGAATTAGGCCCACAATCGACTGCTAAGTGGACATTTCTAGAAGTGGGACTACTTATAGGACTGTTGCGTCAGCGACAAGGAATGAACAAAGACATGTCTCCCGATACCATGGTGCCATTGTATAACTCAAAACGAATTCTGCTGGTTTCCGGTGGAGTTGAGGCTAGATATAGAGGACTGAGAGACGTTAAGCAGATTGTGAGACAAATTATTGACAGCTGCACTCTACTAGGAGGGGCTGAATATGTGAGTCCAGTAATCCAGGCGCTTGTTCACTGTTATGCGACTTGATTTTGACCTGTCTTATTTTTTCTTGTTAATTGTTTTTTTGTCATTAGGTTATTTCTTTACTGTTGTCATTATCTTTTCTTTGTGGTTAAACTACATGTCTGACTGTTGCTGCTGTGGCTTGTGTTTAAGTTTCCTCTTAATCTTCTTTTCTGTGTAGTTAAATTAAATGGGAAATGTGACTGTTGAGAGTAAGAAACAAAATAAAGATAGAGAAGTCTTACAAGCGTACCATATAGAGATGTCCTGTCTGAGAGGAGCTATAACAAGGAAAACAAAATACGGCGTAAACTGATTCCTTCGTCTCTGCTGCTGGTTGTGTTTGTTTGTTTTTGTCTGCTATGAATGTATAGATTTCTGTTGTCTAGAGATATTTTTGTATTCGTATTTCTGTTGTGTGAGACGCCGGATTGTCACTGTAAATTTATTATCTGTCATCTATTGTTTATCACAAATTTTTCCTGCTCATCATTTCAGGTAAAAAGTTTCATTTAGTGGAACATTTACACTTCATATGTCTCTGTTATTTTTGTTTGTTATATCTCTGCTCTTCCTTCTGTTTTGTTTTCAGTCGTTTGATTTTCAGTCGTTTGTACGTTATGCTGTTTGCCCTGTGTCAGACTCCTCTGTCGTTATAATACACTGTGCATAATTTTTTTGGCTAGCCTAAGTTGTGGCCCTTGGCCGGTTTTTGTTTTGATTGTTTTCTTAGAAGCATAAATAGACTGACAATCTGTGTGTTTGTACTGGTTTTTTTGGTTGTCTGTATATGTTTTTGTTTTCTTTACTTTATAGATTCTGTAAATTGTGATATTGTCTAACAACAATTGTTTAAGACTGTTTCTGTCTAGTCATGTTTCTTTCCCTGATCCTTTTGCCCTGTGTTTTTGGTACGTGTACGTCTGCATTCTGCGTTTGTTCTTCCTATCTTTCTCTGTTGGTTTTATTTTTCCCTTAATTGTGTTAGCAAACCCTTCATCTTTTTGTAGTCTGTTGTTGTTACATGTTTCTTTTGTAACTTGTTATCTATGGAAAACGACAAGCGAGGAATAGTATCCGTTATTTTGTACGTTGTTTTGATTTTCAACAATATTATAAATAATGTCAGCCCTTTATCATGTGAAATGCAGCGGTGGATGAACATAAAGGGTTAAACGGCTCTTCTGTTTTTGTCTTTTTTTTCTGTTTTTAGTAATTGTTAAACCTCTATGTTCAGCTGTTGTATTCCGTTTTTGTTATCGTTTTGTTTTGTTATTTGTTTTCTGTGGAAAAAGATAGAGGATAAACATGTATCCGTTAGTTTGTACTTTGTTTTCATTTGCTAAAAGAAGTAAAGATTCGCTGTTGGATTTCTTCAGACTAGGAAAGCATTTGACTGATATTCATTTTGACACAGCGAAAGCGTAATATTTTAACTGATGCCTTTTTTAGGACAGATTTTGGAGTAGACAGAAATGAAAAGCGTAGACAGAAAGAGGGCGTCAGTGTACCTGTCTCGGTTGCTGCTGTCTATACTTCTAGCTTCAGCGTTTAGATATAGTGTTTGTTACTACAGTGATCGGAGGAGAGTAACAGTTTAGAATAAGCATAGTTGTAACTGTTACCGTTTAGTCTCTCAGTCTCTGTATGACAGTGGAGCATCTCGAGCAAAAGCACGATTGTAAACAGCAGTTACAGCTCTAACAGTTTCTTTCAGTAAAATTATGAAAGACAGTAATTTAATATGGCTCTCCTGCTCATGTTCCCTGCCAGCCCTTACTTTTTAATGTTTTGACCAATAACTTTCAAATTTGGTGAAGGTGCAAAATCGATGCATGTGAATTCTTAAATTAAAAAAATTTAAAGTTTTTAAAAAAATTAAAATCTTTAAACTTTTCATTGGGTAAGGGGGAAGGCAAGGGAAAACAAAAACTATTTTCACAAAACTTTTGCTAATAACTTGCTTACAACGAAAAATTTTTTTGGCTCTCCTTGTTCTTCCCTTACAAAACTAAAATTTTAAAATTTTTTAAATTTTTTTAAGAAGTTTAAAATTTTTTAATTTTTGAAATCATCAGACTCCAGTATGCACTGACACCAAATTTCAAAGTTATGGGACAAAAAATAAAAAGATAGGGCTGGGGGGTGAAGTGCACCCTTTAATATAACCATTTTACGCAAATAAATACTCCAGTACTAGAATGAGGTCAGAATTCAGACAATAGACAGTGTTATGCTGTTAGGCTCAGATGCTTGAAAATTTCAGAAAGTTTACAAACTAATGGAGAGATAAACGGTACGGTACGGAGGATGGTCCACCACCACCCCCCCCCTCAGCTCATCCTGCTAAACCTTACGAAATTTGCTATAATTTTCTATAGTTATGTTTTCGATAATACACGGAATACGATTTGTAATTTTTTACTGCGCTAAGCTCAGTACGACGTCTTAACCAAAGGGTGGGAGGCACAGATCAGAAAAGCCTTTTCCAAATCAACTGATATTTTGTATAGATTTTTTCCCGAACACGCTGAAAATGACTTGAGATTTATTCCTGTGCGGTTGATTCGCAAAAAACAATTTAGCTCAGAGGACGTGTTATTTTGAGTATATTTATTGCATCTTTTGACGATAACACCCCCCCCCCCCCCCTTCAACTTGCTTAACCTTAAAAATCAGCTATTAGTTTGTTAAGTTAGGTTTTCGGCGACTCAGTGTTATATAGTCTCGTGATTTAGGCAAAATTTTGACAAAACTGCAGTGTAGTATGTTAACAAACGCCTCTGGAAAGGATAGATTGTGGAGCAGAGAGAAATCAAAGGAGAAACCGGACAAAACTTGATCAAATCAGCAGAAGTTTAGTATAGATATGTTTCCGACAGTGCAGTGTATGACGTGAATTTTTTTCTGCGCGCACGAAAATACCAGAAAACAGTATTAAAGCCGATTACAAAAATTAACCAAATGTACGTGACCTATGCACAGAAAACTTATCGCGGAGACAAACAAAGGGCAACCAAAAAGACAGGCCCGGAACAGACCAAACTTTAACAAATCCGTTAAACGTTTGTATAGATATGTTTCTCTTTTGCCTTTATTTTGTGTTGGCTCAAAAGATGGGAGCCAAGAATGTTTGCTCTATTTTACTATCCAAATTTATTTATCTAGTACACTTTTCTTAAAGAAAGGTACAACCCTGAGTTCCGTGTAACCACAAGAACATGATTTATGTAATGAACAATTATCGCAGGCAGGAAACAAGGGCTGCCCAGAAAGAAGAAGGAAATATTTGTCGTTTAAACCAAATTCAGATTTACCCGACATCCGGTTTCTCTGTTATCGTTCCCTTCATGGAGTATTCCTTAGCTATCACGAAAAATATTACCACTCTGCGATTCCCTTTTTATTGACAGTCGCATAAAAAAGTCCAATCCTAACAAATGTAAGGACGGCAGCAACAGTTGTACATTCAGTTAGACAGGTCAACTTATTAATGTTTGCTCATCTTTCCCGTTACACAGCGCTATGTAGCAAACGATATCAAAGGTTACTATAATGCATTAGACTAAGAAATGCATTTGCATGCATGATTTCAACAGAGTAGATTCTGTTAACCAGCACCACTTATTAATCCTTCTTTGGTAATGCAGCAAAGTTAACATAAGATCATTAATGACGTCTTTCTTGTCATTCTCATGAAAATGATCTCAGCTACACACCTTTTTTTGGCCATTCGTATGGGTAAGCCCAAAATAATTTTTGGGCTTATAAATTTCCACAACCAGAAACACTGTACGAAAAAGCGTTCTAGCAGTTACAGGGTCTTCTGTCTTCCCCCCCCCCCACATCTCCAGCGTGTAGCTTTAGCTTATAATAACGAAACTAAATAACTAACGCTAACTTATAGCTAACGTTATAGCTAACGAAAATAACAAACAAAAGACGTACCTTAGCAACAGACTTACCACTTCAATCTTAGCGTTATCTGTTTTAGTCAATTCTTACGTGTGTACATTTTTCATGGATACGACAGCGGCAGCTAACGACAATGGCAGAAACCGGGGGGGGGGAACAACCAGCATAGAAGGACTATCAAATGAATCCGTCGAAAAGCTGTGCGCATCAATTCGCAAAGTCCCCTTTAGCTTGGAAATGATGTTCAAGGACAGAAGTGTCTGCAGTTTCATTGCTGCTGCCTCAGTATGCTACGGGGTTGCATCCACACATATTGCTGGATGCCTACTTCAGCTTGGCCTTTTCCCTGTTCAAAGTAAGAAGTATTGATACTGACGCTTATTCCATTTTTTGTTGTGTGTATTTTCATTTTGACCAAAAATTTGTTTATGACCTGTTGGGTTTTTGAGAGATAGTCTGTTTTTGGCTTTCTCTGCGTCGCGGCTTACCTCTGTCCCTCCTTAGACTGTATTTAAGAAGTGTTAAAATGTGTTAAAGTAAGAAAAATTTGTTTGATCAAACTGTCCCTACCGATTATCTGTTTCTTTGATTTGTGTTTTTGTTCGTTAGAAGGCCTCATAGAAAGGAAAGCGTTTGGAACAGAGGAAATAGTTAATGAGTCTATAGCCTGTCTCATCTTCCTCACAGGGCGGCCTGGTACTGGAAAGACTCCAGCCATATCTCTGTTCTTTCGCGATCCTATAGTCGAGGTGTTTGGAAAGCCGTTTTATGATCTGAAGTGTTTCGGAATTTTAACAGTGCAGGGATTAGAGAAGCATCAGCGAGAGGTAAAAAATAACATCGCTGTTTCAAAATTATTTACGCAAACCGTTACGTTATTTTTTCCTTTTAGATTGCTTTGGCTGACATTTATATTCAATCTCAAACACCCTCTTAGATTCAGTGTACTTTGTTGCAGACGAGAACAGATCAACTTCTGTATAGCTTCTGTTCTACTGTAAATTATTTTATTGATCCTGATTATCAAATGAAACAAACAGAACATTAAATACAGTGGCACATTTTGTCCGACATCTCTCATGTTTGATCTCAGCAGGATCACTACTTGTTTGGCAATATGTGGCTAAGCCCAAAAAAATTTTTTGGGCTTAACAAAGTTATCTTGTAGTTAGTCTTTTCTCGTATGTAATCTTATTCTCAGGTGAGGTTATTAGTTATATGAACAGAGTCGTCTAGGGGATAGAATGTTTTTTCTCTTATTATTCTATTAATACTAAAATTATTTTAGCTAATAGAAATGGGATACGAGCCAACAATAGTGATAACCAGCGACGAATTTATGGTCACAATGTCTAAGATGAACAGGAATGGCCCATCTAGTCCTGAAGGACTTGGAAGAATGAATGCATCATGGTCACAGTTGGTAGCAGCACAGCACTGAAATGCAGTGATTTTGAAACACCAGTTGACGCTCCCATACATGTGTTAGGAGCTATGGCTCATTGTGCAGCACTGAAGTTCTATAACGCGGCAAACGCGAGCGAGGGATTATGGGACAGGTAGTTAGCTGTAAAATGCGATGTATAATTGATGTGTATATAGTGGTACACGATTACAGAAGCGAAGGCATCCATCTGAAAAAGAACACGTTTATGTGGGCAGTCGTGCTATAGAAATGTTCAAAAAAGCGAAGGGGAATGTCTCTTTATGACAAATTAATTGACCTCAAATGTCTTTCGGAAGATTTTTGTCTGTCTTTGATTGTCTCGTCTAAGAGGAAAAGCATCATAGACCGTTTCATTGTTCATCTTGTATTGTACCTCATGTTGTCTTTTTTCCTTCGCCAGACAAAATGCTGACTATGCAATCCTTTTCCTTTGCTATATTAATTATTACAGAGTTCTACTGTTCCCTTCATACGTCAACTTTTACACAACTGCGCAGGCCAAAACGGGAGGAAAAGCATTGAGACAAAACTTTGGAAAGAAAACACTGGCAGAGGCATTGCCAAGATTGTGGCAGATATGCAGGACAAGGTATCATCAGTTTCCTTGACCCCCTATGGTTTGACTTTTCCATGCTTCTGTTTATATCTGTACAGTGCATTTTTTGTCCCTTCTATGGTTTGCGCAAAAGCGAAAAATTTGGCAAGTTTGTGGCAGATATGCAGGACAAGGTACCATCAATTTCCTTCAGCCCATATGGTTTGACTTTTCCATGCTTCTGTTTATATCTGTACAGTGCATTTTTTTCTCCCTTCTATGGTCTGCGCAAAAGAGAAAAATGTAGTAAAAACGGGGCTAAAAAACTAAGAGCAATAGAAAAGACAAAAAAGAGGTGCCACAATACATGATACTTTGCTTGAAGGCACTCTCCTGTTACATACTCGTTAAGTGAAGGAGCTGAGAAGCTGCTCAGAGAGCATTGGGATAGAGCTGTTCCGTCCATGAACCTAGACATCCAGTCCGGGAGGCAGTTTGGATTTAATCCGAAGACGCTTACATTGGCTTTACGCTGTGCACTAGCCTATCACAATCTGAAATATATGATTAAGTTCATGGAAATGGGTGATCGCGTCCCTGTGTACAGCTTTGTGTTGACAACGGAGGACGTTGATACTGGATTTGGTACTGTTCAAAGAATTGATTCATGGAAAAGAGTGACTGGAAACGTAAGTTAAACTACCACTCACTTCTTTCCTGCAGCAGCTTCTTTCCTTTTTGTTTTAATTAACAAACAGCAAACAGTAAACAGTTGTCGACTGAAAGCGAAAGATAGATGACAAATATAGGAACAGATTACTATAAGCCTTTCGTATACTATGACACCTCTGTTCTACTGTTTGTAATCAGACTTTGCAATTTTTCAGATATATGAAGGGGCGATTCCTCCAACTGTTGCTGATGAAGTCAGCGATTTCGCTGTTCCTGGTAGTTTGGTACAGGAATCGCACAAAAAAGCAATATCAACTCCCGGAATCTTTGTCATCAGTCATGTTCTACGCAAACGGTTCACTTCTGCTGCCAGAGAAAAAGTGAAAACTGGAACGGTAAGTAACATTTAACAAATTTTTAACCTTTTAATCTTTGTTGTTACTTTTTCCTTTGTTTGTTCACAAATTTTAAAATTGTACCACTTAGTCGTTTCTTATTTCAATTGTTTCTTTCCTTTCTCACTGCAGTTTTCATTCTCACAGCAGCATTAGGATTTACTTGTTGTAGTAATTTCTTCTTATTTGAACATTTCTATAGCACGGCTGCCCACATAAACGTGTTCTTTTTCAGATGGATGATATTTTGCGCATTGCTCCTTTCCTAATACCTTTCAATGGTAGAACGGAATGGTGTTCACTTTTGGAAGAGGCCAGCTGAAGAGGTAGATGAAGATCTGTTGAGGCATTTGGGTCACACTCGTAGTACGTACGCTGCCTTACGTGCTATGCCATCAGTCAACGACCAAAACCTAAACGACGTCCGGCCTATGCCGTCTGTTTACGGTACTCGTGTGCGTATACCTACCATCTCAAAGGAACATTTATGCTCTCCCTACATCAGTTTGATTCTTCGTCTGTTGGATCTGCATATCAGGACGACACGTCCTCTTGCTGATACAGAATATCAAGCCGTTCTACTGATGGTTGGTCCGTCTGATGATGAGCAAGAGGAAGATGATGACGATCAGATGGCATCTTCAGTAGACGTGAATTCTACAAATGATGAAGATCAGTCTGACCAAAACTACAGCAACATCAATACGGACGAACGTGATGAAGGTGGCAGCAGTCCTCCTTCCTCTGAAAGTAATGACGAGCAATCCGGATATGATGCCCAAAGTGTGGCCGGTACACAGTCGCCTAATGGGGAAGAATCTATAGCAAATCAAGATGAAGATCCTGGGACTGTGTCCGGATCTGCTGACTGTCTGACTAAGAAGGGCCTGCATCAGTCCAACGAGCCTGCTGTGTCTGATGTTGCAGCATTGTTAAACTCGGAGGAGCCTACTGTATCGACTGAAGGTTCTCTTGGTGGAGCTCCTCCATTCAGGAACAGAAATGTCACAATTTCCGCTCGCAGGTCGCCTGTCGCTGTTAAACAGGCAACTGCGTCATCGACAAGACATGACAGAGTCAATCCGCTTCTAGTCAGCG
This sequence comes from Trissonchulus latispiculum, assembly GCA_030248195.1. Classification (NCBI taxonomy): domain Eukaryota; kingdom Metazoa; phylum Nematoda; class Enoplea; order Enoplida; family Ironidae; genus Trissonchulus; species Trissonchulus latispiculum. The sequence continues at coordinate 51,322 of JASAND010012824.1, forward strand.
GGCAGGCGCCACATGTTTGCGGAGGCCCGCCGAAGAGGAAAATCCCAAAAAATAGAAGCGACCTGTGGCTTACTAATCCTGGAACTAGCAGTGCTAGGCGTTGATTGTCGTGTTGTTATTTTGATTTGTTTTGTTTATATATTATGTTACATCTAGCCTTACTGTATATATTTATGTATATGTGTTTATTTCCTTCTGGATATATCAGAATAGGAAGACTAAAACGAGAACAAAATGACACTCTAAACTACATATATAGGTTACAGAAGGATACACTAATAGAGTTTATAAAAGGACAGTTCCGAACAAACATGGCTTAATCTGTTAACTAATTTTCATGACACTGTAAACGATAAAGCTCCGTGTCGCTAGATCAGGCAAGACTTTACAAAATCAGCTGTGTGCCTGTGTGTTTGTGTGTCTATGTCTATGTCTGTGTCTGTGTGTGTGTCTGTGTGTGTGTGTGTGTGTGTGTGTGTGTGTGTGTGTGTGTGTTTGTGTGTGTCTCTGTGTGTGTGTGTGTGTGTGTGTGTGTGTGTGTGTGTGTGTGTGTGTGTGTGTGTGCGTGTGTGCGTGTGTGTGTGCGTGTGTGCGTGTGTGTGCGTGTGTGTGTGTGCGTGTGTGCGTGTGTGTGTGTGTGTATGCGTGTGTGTGTGTGTGTGTGTGTGTGTGTGTGTGCGTGTGTGTGTGTGCGTGTGTGTGTGTGTGTGCGTGTGTGTGTGTGTGCGTGTGTGTGTGTGTGTGTGTGTGTGTGTGTGTGTGTGTGTGTGTGTGTGTGTGTGTGTGTGTGTGTGCGCGAGTGTGTGTGTGTGTGTGTGTGTGTGTGTGTGTGTGTGTGTGTGTGTGTGTGTGCGTGTGTGTGTG